>CM049379.1:26872918-27138437 GCA_026937815.1 Etheostoma perlongum
ATAAAATATTAGCACAGTATTGCTGGAGCAGATTGCATTGACTTAAAACTGTATTGTATTTTAGTGCTGTAGATTCTACAGGGAGAAAGGCTGAACAGCTGTCCAAGAGATGGAGACCTTAGTATTTTTATTTTCATTTTCTGCCCTCGGCATTCTCTATGCCATGAACACCATTCCTGAGTTTCAAGAGTAAGTCACACCATTTTCTGATTTCTTATCACTCGGCTTATACTTAAGGTCTATATACTGTTTAGATTCACACCTTTCTGTTTTGGGAAAAAGCTGTAAATGAGTAAATGCTATACAATTATAGTTAACTTGAATACAACCACAACATATACAATTAATACCCATACTAGCAAGTATTACCGTAATAATATACAATCTATACTGTTACTTAATAATAATCAAATTAAAAGTATATAAATGTACAATACTGCAGGTGATCCAGACATAATACTTTACCACCACTAGAGCACACTGTAAGCTTAAAGCTCATAAATCCACAACCATGTTAAGCACTACTAATTTTAGATATATATTTTTTTTCCAACAGTGTATTGCCAATCGCGTCTTTAGATGTGTAAACTCTTTGAATAATTAAACCTGACATTTTTTGGAGGGGCAAGAGAAAGGATAGGGAACAAAGGGACGGGAATGTAAACAGAATTTGGGGAGATAATCGGAAGTGATGTTTAGGATAATTACTTTTCTGAGCTATAAGAAATAATTTTCTTATTCAATGGTTATCTGTTTTGCCTTGTTTCTTGGCATACTGCCTTTATAGTACTGTCTACAGTGGATGATTGTGAACTGCATCTCTGAAGGCTGAATAAACAGAGCCTGTGGTAAAACATGTTCCCTCACACTTTTTACCGCTTTTAGATTTCTCATTTCCGACAGACTTTTACACGCCTCCTGTGTGAATCTATGTGGGCATTGACAATCAATACAGACTGCACAGAAGTGTTTGATAAATTGCTTTAGACATACAATATGCCTTATGCTTTTCCACTCTGCAAACAAACTGTATTGGCTGCATAAATCTTCCTGTACTGTTGAATTGGAGAGGTAGCAAGGGAGCTTCCCTTTGCTCTCGCAGCATTGTTTTCCTTCTGTAAGCACACATTGTGAGTTTTCTAAGGATGTAATATTGTTTACTAGGAGATACCTTGAGCACATTCATCTTTTCCAGTACAAGGCAGTGGTACCTTTCACCAGTAAACATGGAGGGCAGTGCTGAACTAACATGGCCTTAGCTGGCTGCTTCCCACACGTCTAATTATATAATTGATTAAACCTTTGCAAAGCTGTGATTTTAATATAAGCCATTGGTAGGCAACACAGCAGCTAATACTGCAAATTTAGAGTTTAACAATGGAAAATTGTTACCATTCTGTAACTTTGTCTTTGTGAAAAGTGGACGTTACCTGATCAAACTAGCGAGATACAGTAAAAAAGGTGTTAAATATTCTCTATTACAAAACATACAATGCATACAATACAATGACAGAAAGAAAGATGTAATCTTGCAAGAGTTTTATCAGAAATACTAGCAACACAGAACCAGAATTCGCTTGCCAAACGTCAGGACCAATGTATTTAAAAAACATGGATTAAAATGAGGCTACTGCAACCTGAGGTGATAGGAGATCAGAAAGGTAAATCCAAGGTGACACTGCCGTCTCACCAGGAATCTGACTAACACACCAGCAGTGCCTGTGCTCCATCTGGGTGCAGTTATCAAACAGATTCCCCTCACACTTCGGCATTATTTTCTTCCTGTGCTAACTCTGGGTGTTAGGTGATTATCATTCTCTCTGACTTCCCATTCATCATCATTTACCGACACAACTTCCATGGGAAAAACTAATTAGTAAAGAGAATGAAGCAGAAAATCAGAGGGAGATTGGTGTCTAAAAGTTTCAGCAGTGAGATTGTAAAGATGTGTTTATGTTTCTTAGATAACAGTTAAATTCCTTTTCTTTCACAGGCCTTATGCGATCTTGGCAACCGGCGTCGCTGTGTTGGTGGTCGTGTTTCTGTTCTACTTCCTCATCACTCGTGGCAACCCACCTAAAGATGCCTTATTCTTTGGTAAGTATGTGCATTTCCCAACACACATGCAATATGTTTCCAAATAGTTGTACAAAGGTTGAATTGAATTTATCATGAATGGGATTTCACCTGATATGTTGAAAGCGGCTTAGACTGATCAGGCTCAGAGCAAAGCCTAGCCACACTTTTCTGAGGCAAGACTTACCCAACCCCCTCAACGACTGACCTAAACCCCCCCCCCCATGACTGACACAAACCCTTTTTCATGACTGACCCAACCCTTTCCAAGCGGAGGAACTTCACAACACTCGGACACACATAAAATTGTAGATATTCTTTAAAGACTTGAGCAAAATCACAGCTATTGGACCTGTAAGAAAGTATATCGTTCTGTATAAAACCATTCATACTCCACTACTACACTCTAAACGCCATATGGACCTTTATATTTACTTTGATCATGTGACAGTGGCACCTTGTGCACTTTTCACACACGTTGGTTAAGCTTTTCTACAGTCATCATCATCAATCTTCATTTAGTTCTCGGAGGTCCAATTGAGGGCAAGCCCTCATTTTTAAATGTAGCCGAGATTACAGTAAATAAATACACAATAACATTAACAGAGCACAATACACAAACAGTGCAATATTTGTAAAATACAATTCCTGGGAGAGAACAAGGACATGCAAGTCACTAAAAACAATTGTGTGATTTGTGTATAGCTCATGTATCGGTCAAATATGTTCTCCATTTCAAGCCAAGGGTTTACCCTGCAAACTTAACCTGGCAGCTGATGCCACGGGCTTTGCTAGTGGGACAGAAACAAGACGATATATCTGTAGTCTTTGCCCTGGGCGATGCCAGTGTTGTGCAGGAGAACAACAACAATGAGGACAAAGCTGTGGCAGGCTCTTCTCAATGATAGAGAGCCATAATCCCCCTGCTATCTCACCTGTTAGATATCAGAGATAAACCTGGTTGTCCTGAGGATTACAGAGACACTGGAGAGACAAAATCTTTGTGTGTGCATCTGTGTGCAAAGAGTGTGCGAAGGACAGATAGGAAGGATGTGGTACAGCGCTTTAAGCCGTGGTATCTGCAGAAAGATGCCTGTGTCATAACACAAAGTGATTCCCTTTATAATGACATTGGGAAGAAAAAAATCTAGGCAGCAAATCATTGAAATGGCTTTTACAGATGTTCCCCATGAACCTAAATCAAGGATGCAGATAGATAGATAAAATTAGATAAATTTATGTGTGGACGCTTTTTTATAATTAGTATTTTATTGAGTTTTATTAACTCCACTGTTACACGCTCTCATCTGGTAGCAATATATTGCACGTATTTTCCCCAATTCGGCACATATTTTTCCGCCCTGTCATTGGTGTTTAAAGATATTTTTTCCTATGATGCCATTTTCGCCAACTCCGTGCTCCACTTCTGGAAAGAGGGCTCCACTATTGTATTCGTTAATACTGATACTGTATATTCTATGTAATATCCATCTGCAGTTATCAGTGTCTATAGAGTCAGTTCATGCACATTAAGTATCCCTAAATAGTCATACCTCCTTAACTGGTGTGTACAGTTGTAGCCATGGATGAAGGGTCCATTGGTCATATTGTTTACCCCACATGCTACTGAGCCTGCCATTGTGAATGTGGACTGTGCAATTTATACTAGCAAAGGCAACATCTTTCCAGTCATTAACTGTCCAATGGGCATGTTATTCACTATAACATCCTTTTACAGTTTATCATGGACAGCAGAGGTACTCTTGTGTGTTCCCAAGCTGTTGTTATACCCCTTAATTATATTGTGACATTAAATTTCACGTTGCACTGCACACTGATGATGTCTTTTAATGGTCCAAGGCATCTGATCATCTCCCACGGTCATCTGTTGAAAGTCTCCAACATGCTCTAGCTAATGTTTTGGTAAGCTGACGTGTGTTGGGGTCCATTCATTGTCCACCAGTGAGATTTCTGCCTTCAGAAAGTCCACCAATGGCCCTGGTCACAAACCTGCCCTCCTGGCACTCATAATAACCCCCTCATCAAAGTGTTTGATCATGCTCAAAGTCCATTTTTAGTAATTAATTTGAAAAGAAAGTCTTTGAATCTGAAAAGGGAGTTGCTGGTGTTGTAGTTATACATATACAAATGACATAGAAGGGAAACATTGTTTCTCTTATTTCAGTGCTGGGGTGTGGGTATTGGGTACAATTTTTAGCTCTCAAAACCTCCTTGCAGGAAGCACACAGGGAGTTGAACCATTGACAAAAGAGTCTGTAAACATCATGGTACCAGTGTGGTTAGGGTTTTTTAGTTTAGATTATTAGTGTGACCCACATGCCAGTCATGTGTTTGTGCAGCTTTACACACTTCACACATGGCTCTGCTGGGCTCTTAACCTGAGGATAGAAGAAGGCTGTTCACCATGGACTCAATATATAAATGTGCCTCCAACCTAACTCATTGCTCAAGACTTAATTTTCTCCCCCGCGGTCCCATAAATCACTGACAGCCAGTTAAAGGGAAATATCTGGAACTTAAAAATACATTGAAAAAAGGCTGGGAATTATAAGTTTAGGTTTTCTGCCATTCCAGTCTTAGCATTCTTTGCTAATAAGCTGTATGTGTGTGTGAGTAGGTAGACAAAGCAGACTGAGTTATTACATGGAACTTTCAAAATCCCTTCTGAATGACGTTTGTTCAAAGCTGACAAAGCTGCTTAACATGTCGTTAACATGTCAAGGTTTTCCTCACACACACACACACACACCTGAAACAAACTTTTCAAGTGGCTTTTAAAATAAGTAATTTCTTCATTTCCAGTATCAGGTAGATGTTTTTATTTCCCTGTATTGTTTCTTCTTTGCAGTTTTTGCTGTATTTTCCTTTACTTGTGTCATTGACCTGGTGAGTGCCTTGGAATATGATGGCATTGTCTCCGGCTTTATGGAATTCTATCAAAAGACAGTAGGTTTCTTATTCTTACATCTAAAATGCTGATAATAATTATGCAACAATAACTGGATTTAGAACAACAGCTCTATTCATGTAATGTCTGTGTTTTAGGGGGAACCCTATCTGGGGACAGCCTATGGCATCATGATGTGTTACTGGGATGGAATAGTGCACTTTATCATGTACCTGATGATGATCAGCAGGATAACAGACAGGTAGGTGATGGTTAAGTCAGTTCAAGTCTCATCAAGCTCATTCATCTTACTCTTATCAAATAATACCTTATCTCACTGAGCAAACAACTACGTTACTAAGTTGTGGAAGCTGTCTGAATGTAACAGTAATACACTGCATTCCAGCCTAAGATTACCATTAGGCACATGATAGGCTTCAGGCTTCCTGCTGTTTCCAAATATTTGATTTTCTTAAAGAAATAGAGATTCATGAGTAGCATTTTATCACATAAAATTCACTTAATGGCCTGAATAAAACAGTATTTTCAGGAAAAAATAGGGGGTCCTCTACTCTAGAGTGAATAAGTCATGGAGTGCAGTGAGGGAGATCAAGAGCTGCCTCGGGACAGGTGCTATCATGGAAATGAAATCTTCTTTTAAACAATGCCAGCTTTCGACACTAGGAGAAATTGTGTTGGGCTTTGTCTTATACAAAACATGTATGATAGACATTGGGATTTGGCGCTATATAAATAAAATTGAATTGAATTGAAATTATAGAGCCATGTGTTACCTCAACTGGCCAGCACTTGGCTTATCAAACTTGGTGTTCCTTTTATCTTACATGTTATTTCTCCAATAGCATAATCACCTTTATTGTTTTGTTTTTTCTCCCAGGAAAGCCTACCGTACCCTGGGCTTGTTCTGGGCTGGCTCTTTGTCTGCCAACATGACTGTGTTCATTGCTGGTATACTGGCAGGTGAGCCACATCTCCTATTCCCCACTTTACCAGTCCCATGATTCCAAGCGTTAATCGAGGGAGCATCTGCACTGCGGTGTACCATAAGTGTCACAGTTCAGCCTGCCAACAGAATACACACACGCTCCATGCCTCGCCTGCCGTCACAACCTGCAAGACAAAGCAAGAAACAGACTTAAAGCATCTGTTGTTGGCATTTCAAACTGCATACATGACTGTCACAAGATCAGTCTTGTCTCCAGGCAATGTGTTGTTCTCTGTTGTATTATCACACACATACTACACTGAATGCCTTTGCATGAAGTCCCCTGTAGACGTTTTATTTAGAAACTTAATTACAGATTTACATTGAGATGTTTACAGTGTGTCTTTGTATGGGTAAATAGAAAATTAACAATTTTCTTTTTCTTTGTGGCAGGTAAATATGGGTCAGAGATCCGTCCAGCCTTCTGGCTCAACTTTCTCTTCCTTTTGATGCCTGTATGGGGAGCCATCACACTGTTCATCAGGCCCAAGGACAGACCACTAATCGGTGGATACAATGTAAGTCTAACGCATGAATGTGGAGAGGTTTAGAGCAGTAGTGTTTGCTGATTGTTTTTAATCAGGGTAACACAGCGCAGACCAGTTAAATATGATCCAGACCATGAAAGATGACAAAGGGTGGCCATTGAAATTCATTTAAATTCATGAGTTGCAGTAATTTCCAGTGGTATAGTCAGTGTGATAGTAGGATTTTCCTGTGTACACACCTACATCTGGAAAATCATTGGAGAGTGTTAGCAAGTGGAGATGCAATGTTTTTACCAAATTTCAGTTTGATGTTTGCCACATAAGAAACAAAATGATAAGCCTCACCTCACCTCACTGCTATCTTGATTCAAACTCAAGTTTGCTTGGTCTTAGATATTTTTTTGGATTTGTAGCAGCTACAATCAATGTTTTTTCCTATTACAATGGAACACATCAACCTATGTGAAAGGTGTTGCTTGTTGTGATTAACCCACAGAAAACTCAACACTACTGTTCCCCTCAGCTCTAAAGAGCTTTTTAGTTTTAGCATCTGTCAAGCCAGTGTTTTGGTTTTCTGGCCCACAGCTTTACTCTTTTGGCTCACTCTCATTAGCGTGGTTTCCAGCTGTGTTTTAGCTCTGATGAACTGACTTGATGCTACCTGACCAGCACCAAACAGCAGACATACAAAGTTAACGACCCACTAGTGAACACAGTGGAGCAGGTGTTGTTAAAGTGAGAGTGAAAGTATGCTATGAAACAATTACCTTGACTAACCAGCTTTATACTGTACAATGTGTACAGGCCCAGCATGCTCAGAGCATGAAGCTGATCTGGCGTCCCTCGGATATGATCCTGGTGGTGCTCCTGTTAGCCGCCATGGCCTTCACCGCACTCAGAGGCTTGGTGAGTGTACATCACATCTGGACAGAGTTTAGGGCTAAAAGTTAGTTAAGTAGCCTGCAATCTTGCTCATGCAGAGTGGAGTGTTGAGGATTCCAACCGTGTATATTATTTTTGCTTTAACAAGCAATACACTAAACTAATTGAGACAAGTGTTGTGTATTTATTCTCTGAAAACGATCTGTCTTTAAAAAGCACTGATAACTGTGTACACTGTATATAATCAAAAGGAGCCTTTAACATACTTATTCACTTTCTTGCCTAGAGCTCGATAAGGGGATAGACATTAGTCTTATGTTGGTAAATAAAACTCCATTCAGCAGCCAGTTAGCTTAACTCAGCACATAGACTGGAAAGAGCTAGAGAGGCTCTGTTAAAAAATTCGCCTCCCAGCACCTCTAATGCTCACCAATTAACATGTTATATCTTGTTTCCTTACATGATGATACATGAACATCCTAGACATATTGCAATGAGAATGGAATCAATCTCCTCATATACAGTGCCTTACGAAAGTGTTCGGCCCCCTTGAAGTTTTCAACCTTTTGACACATTTCAGGCTTCAAACATAAAGATATGAAATTTTTATTTTTTGTGAAGAATCACCAACAAGTGGGACACAATTGTGAAGTGGAACAAAATCTATTGGATATTTTAAATTTTTTTAGCAAATAAAAAACTGAAAAGTGTTGCGTGCAAAATTATTCGGCTCCTTTTACTTTCAGTGCAGCAAACTCACTCCAGAAGTTCAGCGAGGATCTCTGAATGATCCAATGTAGTCCTAAATGACTGATGGTGAAATATATAATCCACCTGTGTGTGATCAAGTCTCTGTATAAATGAACCTGCTCTGTGATAGTGTCAGGGTTCTGTTGAAAGCGCAGAGAGCATCATGAAGACCAAGGAACACACTAGGCAGGTCCGTAATACTGTTGTGGAGAAGTTTAAAGCCGGATTTGGATACAAAAAGATTTCCCAAGCTTTAAACATCCCAAGGAGCACTGTGCAAGCGATCATTTTGAAATGGAAGGAGTATCAGACCACTGCAAATCTACCAAGACCTGGCCGTCCCTCTAAACTTTCAGCTCAGACAAGGAGAAGACTGATCAGAGATGCAGCCAAGAGGCCCATGATCACTCTGGATGAACTGCAGAGAACTACAGCTGAGGTGGGAGAGTCTGTCCATAGGACAACAATCAGTCGTACACTGCACAAATCTGGCCTTTATGGAAGAGTGGCAAGAAGAAAGCCATTTCTCAAAGATATCCATAAAAAGTCTCGTCTAAAGTTTGCCACAAGCCACCTGGGAGACACACCAAACATGTGGAAGAAGGTGCTCTGGTCAGATGAAACCAAAATCAAACTTTTTGGCCACAATGCAAAACGATATGTTTGGCGTAAAAGCAACACAGCTCATCACCCTCAACACACCATCCCCACTGTCAAACATGGTGGTGGAAGCATCATGGTTTGGGCCTGCTTTTCTTCAGCAGGGACAGGGAAGATGGTTAAAATTGAGGGGAAGATGGATGCAGCCAAATACAGGACCATTCTGGATGAAAACCTGTTGGAGTCTGCAAAAGACCTGAAACTGGGACGGAGATTTATCTTCCAACAAGACAATGATCCCAAACATACAGCAAAATCCACAAAGGAATGGTTCACAAATAAACGTATCCAGGTGTTAGAATGGCCAAGTTAAAGTCCAGACCTGAATCCAATCGAGAATCTGTGGAAAGAGCTGAAAACTGCTGTTCACAAACGCTCTCCATCCAACCTCACTGAGCTCGAGCTGTTTTACAAGGAAGAATGGGCAAGAATGTCAGTTTCTCGATGTGCAAAACTGATAGAGACATACCCCAAGCGACTTGCAGCTGTAATCGCAGCGAAAGGTGGCTCTACAAAGTATTAACGCAAGGAGGCCGAATAATTTTGCATGCACCACTTTTCAGTTTTTTATTTGCTAAAAATTTAAAATATCCAATAGATTTCATTCCACTTCACAATTGTGTCCCACTTGTTGGTGATTCTTCACAAATAATAATTTTTTTTATATCTTTATGTTTGAAGCCTGAAATGTGTCAAAAGGTTGAAAACTTCAAGGGGGCCAAATACTTTTGCAAGGCACTGTAACTGTCAGCAAGAAAACAGATAAACATGTTTCCTAAAATGTCAAGCTATTCCTTTAACCATGTTCAGTATCAAAATTGATACTAAAAACACTTGGACGTTCATTTGTCATTTAGACAGCGTCAGGGAGTTGCTCAAATCTATGGTAAACAGTTGGAGTTTTTGGTGTATCAGATTGAATTGCATATATTATAAGGTGTTCTTGTTATTTTGTCCGCCCACTATAGGCGGCTCTGGACTCTCCACTCGAAGCCTGTTCCATCTACCTGAAAAACTATGAACCCTACCTGAAGGATCCTGTGGGCTACCCCAAAGTGATGGTGAGTGTTTCCCTTTCTCTCTGTCTCCACTCTCGGCCGTGTATTTTCTGCAGCAGCACCTGAGCGCTCCTCTTTAGCCTCTTGTAAATAAAGCCACACAATGGACCTCTGCTTTCCTGGATATCACTCTGAGTGTGCTGGAGGCTTGTCCTTATCTCCTCCACTCTTTTCGTCGCAGCTGATTACGAAGCCATTTTTCATCATTACAGAAACAAAGAGCGAGGGTTGAGAGGCCGGCGCATCTCTCTTTCATTTGTATAAGATGGATAGCAGATTATTATTGTGACTGGCGGTGGGTCTTCTTTCTTTTTAATTTCTTCCTCTGACCCTACTCCGCTTGGGTTTTTTGTTGTCTTTTGTTCGGTGTACACAGCTTTGTCAATAGGTTATCCAAAGACCTTGTCGGGCCTGCAGTCCAGTCACAATTGCTAGTCATTGATCAGACAGACGAACCACATGCTGAGAATTTGATAAGCTAATCCCTCTTTTAAAGCCTCCCCATCAGCATCTCACTGGGTGGGAGGAGGGTGTGTGCAGCATGTGAAAGTATTTCTTGGGTAGTGGCCTTTGCAAATCTGTGCTTCTGTGTGTGTGTGTGTGTGTGTGTCTAGCATAAACTGATGGATGTTTGTGTGTATGTGTGGGTGTAAAGAAATGAAATTAGGTTTGGTCTGTTGCACAGGGTTGCACTGTTTCTGAATTGACCGACCTCTTTATTCATTGATGATGATGAACGATATGTGACAGATTTCCATGGCAGGACTAAAAAGACATTCAAACAAAAGACTGAAGGGCATATATGATTGGCTTTCAGGCCCTGGGCTGAACTCATTAGGATTCATCTAGACCTCAGACCGAGAATAAAAAGAAACTGTTCAGTGGTATAATTTGAGGGTTTTTTTTTTAAGTGGGGAAACTGGCTTTCGCCAAATATTTTAAGTTGAAGGTCAAGACAGTCTCTGGAACAACTTTGTGCGGGGAGTAGTCATTTGTGCTGAGGGTGCAAATTTGTGTTTGAGAGGCTGCAGAGCTGAGAAGTGGCAAAATGCTCCAGTACTGTACTTAAGAACCATTCAGAGATACTGAGACTTTATATGAGTATTTCCATATTGTAAGAGCTCATTTTACATTTCAGATTACATGTGTTTTATGACCACAGTTAATGATCACACTGCAGAAGAAAATGTTACATTCAACATGAGATTAGATTAAGGTTATAAAAGGATGCCGTGTTAGTTGTCGTTGCTGGACCCAGTAACATCTGGACTTTATACGACATGAAAACACTGTTACACTTACACTTTAATGATTTAACGCTCTAGAGCACAAACTCAAGTGGTTGTATTTTGACATTAAACACATCCCTCTTCTGTATTCAGTAAGAGCAGGGGAAGAGCACTGCAGTCTGGAAGAAAAGGAGCATGTACTGTATTAATTATCTGCTGGATTGTTGGTCAAGGCCCAACAATATAGACTGACAGTGATGATGGCACTTTTCACTAGATCCCTATTTACTGGAATATACTAGACACTAAGAATTGTATATAACTATTGAATATACGTATGTTGTAAAATAGAGATCAAATGTTTTTAATAATGAATAATCAACCAATCGAGTTCTTACACGTTATCACGTTTGTTTTTACAGATGCTGTTCTTGTTCTTCTATGGACTCCCTCTGTTGGGTGCATTTGTTTACGGTCTCCTCAAGCCCGGGTGCTCATGGATGTCAGACTGGACTGTGTTCTTAGCTGGAGCCATGATTCAGGTAACACCACAAAGACAAGCGGTCAATAAGTGAAACTGGCTCTGAATACATAGTTTAGGATACAGGTGTTGCATACTGAGGTGAGTTGCACTGGCAGTTTGGTGCATTACATTAAGACACAAAAATTATTTTTTTTACCTTTTAAATTTAGATTGCCTTTGATTTATTAGAGTCAAATTAAAGTAAAGTTTACATTAAATACAAAGATATCATATATTTCCTGTTATAAACAAGCTGGTTGGTGCCATACCTGACAGAAAGGATCCATTAACCATGAGGAAGCATTTGATGAAAGCCTTGTTTCCCTGTTTATTAGAAGTTGCAGAAACTCTGTTTCCTGTTTGTACATCTCCTGTGCAGAGGCTTATCTTCCCCTTTTAGAATCCTTTTCTTTGTATTTTAATGGTAGACTAATGACTATGGCGAAGAGACTCGAGGTAATTTATTCCCTCCTAGTTATTCCTCTGGCGGGTTGGTGGAAAGAAACATTGATGTTTCAAATGACCTCCCATCAGTGTGAATATCTAGAACAAAATAGTGGAAGTAACCGTCTTGATAGGTACATTATGCAGTATTAGTAAATGGAAATGCAGTCTAACTTCTGTCTTGCTGTCTGTGTCTCCTTTTAGTGCCAGTGGGCCCACATCGGGGGGTCCCTCCACCCTCGTACTACAGCTCCATTTCGTATCCCAGATGATGCTTTCTGGTGTGTGCTGGCAGCTAACTTGCTTTACACACTTACTCCCGTCCTGGTGCTCTCGCGGGTTTACAGTAACCACTATTTCTTCCTGAAGATTGCCCCCTTTCCTGGGCAGACAGGTTTGCCAAACAGCGAGGAGAAAGATACTAAGTACAAAGACAAATAGTAATTCTTAAGGTAATTACTTATCTGAGGGTTCATGAAGAGCTGTTTTATGTCAAATGCCAAAATACAAGATTATTTTGCTCAACATCTTTGGATTTAATTTTTTATTTCAATGTTTGCTCGCAACACTTTGATTCATTATGTCATGCATGAATACTGAAACAGCTGATTGGTCTGTGAAGTTGGTTTGTATAGCAAAGTGTTTAGCCTGGCTAGTGGAACGGTTCTAGGGATGGCGATGCAGGTCAATCTGTTGGTCCACCACTTTGGTCCAGACTGAAATATCAACTATTTTATGGATTGTTAAAAAAATTTGATCACAAAAAAACTATTGAATGGATTGTCAAGAGGATGAATCTTTTTGACCCCTGACTTTTAATCTATAGTGCCAACTTTTTCTGTGAAATATCTCAATAACTGGTTGTTGAACTGGCAAACAATTTGGTATGGATACACAGTATATGGTTCCCAGATAATGTTTTCTTATTACTTTGGTGATCCTTTAACTTTACCAACAAGAGGTTGAAATTTGCAGTTTTGAGTGAAATGTCTTGACAGAAACTGTATGGATTGCTGTTAAGTTTGGAAGAGACATGTATGCCCCCCTTAAGATATCCTATAATAACTTGATCCTCCTGATGTTTCCTGTAGCGCCAGAGCTGTATATGTGCTTAGAGCTAATTCACAAATGTTAGCATGCTAACGCGCAATACTAAAATAAGATGGTGAACATGGTAAACATTATACCTGCAAAAAAAATCAGCATGTTAGCATTGACATAGTGAGCGTGTTAGAATGCTAGCTAGACTTCACTGTTCACTGTTCCTTTTTAGCCAATCAGTGAGAAAAAAATAGATGAATGAGCATTAAAGCATCAGTTATAAGACCCTTCTATAACCTTGTACCTTAAGGACTCCAGCAAATTGGACATTGATGGTTGAAACAGCGCGCTGCTGGGGTTTCAGTTTTAGGCCCAATCCCAAAGTCCGGACTCACAGACTCACAAACTTTGGTGCGCATTCTCGTGAAATTTGTAAGGGCTTAGGGATGTCCCATTGACGAATTTCAAAGGATGTGAGGGTGTGAGTACACACTTACCGAGCCCTTTCCACGAGTCTGCATCAATGCAGTCTTCACCAAAGGGAATTACCCACAGTTCAAAGCGCTGTGACGTTTACCGCCGAGACATTGAGAAAATCCGGAAATTACAAAGGTAAACAACAGCACGACACACGACCACGGAGAGGAACGGACCTGTTGCCCAACTTGTGAAATAAATTTGGAATCAGGCAGCCATCTCCTGTGCCTTGGCTGTGTGGAAAGCAACAAACTTAAAATGAAAATTCCCAAATCCGGAAAGTGTCAGGAACATCTTTGTTTTTAAACATCGCCGAGGTAAAATGTGATCTCGTGAAGTTCTGTCCCAATCCCATTTATAGCTATCTGAGCCCATGTGGCCTCACACACTCACTCACTTAGCACTTGAGATCAATTACGTCTGTGAGTCTTTAGTCCTCAGAGCTCACTTTAGGATTGGGCCATTGGGTGTTGGGGGATGGGGGGGCTTTTAAAAAGTGGGCAAATAGCACCATAAAAGAAACATAATTAGAAATGTATAAATATATATATATAAATGTATATAGCATCTTATGATGACGCAAATCAATAAATGTGCACACAGAGCAGCAGACTAATGAGAGTAATATAAAAGCGAATAGCAGATATTGTGATTAGTGCCCAGTGTTCTATATATTATATTATAATTAATGCATCCAACCACTTTGCAAATCAGAGGCTTCAGTTTTCTGACTCTTTACAAGTAAAAGTGTTGCTTCATAATTAATATTTTAAACATCTAACTTGACATTGGAATCATTCAATGTACATCAATGTATGATTTATTATTTAGACTTATATTCAAAGGCAATCTGCACACATGCAAAAATTTCCCCTTACACATGTTCATACATGTCTGAAGGAAACAGAAAAAAACTCCCACATTAAAAGCCACATGTATGACTGAACCAGAAGAGTGTTAACGTGTCAACAGTCAAGAGGGGCACTATTAAAAATGCTGCAAAGCATCCTCTGCACATTCAACCCAACAGGAAAGTGTGTGCAATTTCTTTAAGTGTGTGAGCACAAATGAATGTGAGAAATTGGATTTGACTCTTCACATTACCTGCAGTTAACTGCTTCAACACAAAGCAGTGAATGACTTTAACAAGGCCTCTGTTTTTCAGTGTGTGTGCAGTTAAGACAAAGAGGAGAAAATCTAGCATTACCAACAAACTGTGCAACTAGAAGTCTGTATAACGCTACAGATGTATCAGCAAAATAAGTTATCTATGAAATATTTAGTTGTTCAATACTAAACATGCTAATTTGCAATTCATTAAAAAAACTAAAATCATTCCAACAATAGAGACAGAGAGTCAATTTTACGGTAAAATGACACTGTCTGTGAAACTGATTTATTGCTGCTACTACTTTTACAGTAGTCTTTTTTTGGTGGCATTTTATGCCTTTATTTGACCGCTTAGACATGAAAGGGAAAGAAAGAAAGGGGGACATGGAGGTTGCAATTGAACCGCCGCAGGACATTAAAGCTTTTAAAATCTGAATAAAATAATTTTTTACTGGAGGCCCTGCACACTCATGGTGTGCACACACACAGCTGAGTTCACTAAAATCTCCCTCTTTCTCCCATTAGTTTTGCTTCACCTGTTAAAGCTTCATGTAATTCCCTGGATAGCTCTACCTTAGTCAACTTGAGCAAAGGTCTAATCAGTCAAAACTGTGCCGGGACTTTAGAATGCACGGCAATTTAAACTTGTTTGGTGCTGACATTCCTAAAAGGTGTATATTGTTTATGTTGAAGATATCTTGCAGTATGCTATACAACTGTAATATTTGGAAATGTCCATATAAGTCCACAGATGTGTGAAATAGACATTGTGGGGGAGAGCCACCATAGATTCCTACACACAGCTAAGTGGCAAGCATGTGCTGCTGAAAGGTAATGTATACTGTATACTTCAACAGCTGCTTTTGTCACTCACTCACTCTGATGAACACACACCGCCACTGTCTGCTTCCAGCCTATCTCAGTTTTTTAAAAAGACAGCTTTTCTTTCTCGGCCTAAGTGGAAAAACAAGACAGGCCCCTGCCATTCTGCATTCTGTCTGATCCTGTGTGCCCAAATTGTGAGTCTTTCATCCCTTCTCCACTTACATTCCTTGATCCTGTTTGTTTCGTTTCTGCTGAGTGATGCCGCTGTGTGCGTGCTCTGCGTGGGTGGCCCAGTAAATAGTCTGACGCCGCTCTCATTGTTGTCTTTTACAAAGACATCAAATTAATGGTTTTCTATGCATAAACAAAAACACTGAAATGACCAGCAGGCAGTGTGTAAAAGAGGTTTATATCACATTTGATTAGAAGAAAGGCGGCCAAGACTACTGTCAATACTGTGAGGTCTATTGCCTGACAAAATAAAAAAGCAGATTGTCAGCACACAATGCAATGCAGTTGACATCTCATTGCCAAACCTTACTAATAATATAATGCTTTGAGTGCAGTTCATTCATTCAGTGTTTTCTTGACAGAGATAAAGGGGGTTATTTACGTGGTTAGATAAAGCTTTTTAAAACAGCATTGTAACCCTTGTCTCCGTCCCTACCCCATCAGTAACAGTAGCCCTCTCATAAGTAATTATCCCTCGTACTTCACTGAGCAATAGGCCAAAAGACAGACTAATTTATTTCAAGCTTCCTCAGCAGCTTTTTCATGCTGAAGTGTAGGATCGCCCCTGCGTGCACATGCTAGCAGTGCATTCTGTGTATGTGACAGAGGCTTTAAATCAAATGTGGACGCTCCAAACAACTCAGTAATCCCATGATGGGAGTCACAGGGGGATCTCTGCTGCAGATGTCTGTTCAGCTGTGCAGAAGGGCCTCGGAGAGCTGTGGCTCTGAAAAACCCAACTAAACAATTCACACCGCACTGATGGAATGTTTTAACAAATGCATTACATCATATCATGAGAGTCCACATAGTAAACGAGTATCTATTCTATTTATCTAGTAGTATCTAAGTAGCTATCAGGTAATGGATTGTCTTCTTACGTAGTACATAAAAACATAATGATCATTATTATGTAATGATTCCCCTTGTGATTCAGGTTGTTCACCAGTATTCGGCTTATTTGAACCCACATTCATTAAATGGCAACTGCCCTGGGAGCCCAGAACTGAGTACCGATACCTATCCTTATTCTGTAGGCCGTAAACAGCTTTTAAACTCATCTCCAGAGGGAAAACTGAACTCTATACTGAACCTTTAGCAACCATTTCGTCCTGATTTAGTAAATCAAGAATCACTGCTAATAGACATTTCTTGCCCGTGGTTGTTCTCAGTTTATTTTCTGTGTATTTCATTAGAGAAAATGACCTCTCTTTTGAGGTAACAGGTAATCTTAGAAAAACCCTGAGTGCTACAGCAATATTACAAGAACATTGCCTGGAGGTTTTGTAGGAGGATATTCTTTCTCTGCTCAGCTGTGAGGCCCCTTTAACTGAAGCAGCTCTTCTTGGCCTTGTCTGAATCCTGTGGATGCAGGGCAGAGAATTGTTTATCTAATTTTAGAGCAACCAATGCATCATTTAAGATGATGAGCTGTTGGCTAAAGCAAGCTGTCAGTCAGAACGTTTACATACTCATAATATTCAATTTTTTGCCCTAATTCTGAAAAAGACAAATAAGGTGTATATTTTGCTTTATTTTATTTTATTTTTACCAGCGGTGTCAGACTTGTTGTAAGCCAGCCTGCACTAAGCGTAACTCCTATGGTGCCATTTTAATGCTAACTCACGTGCAGTTAGCATTCCATTGACTGCCATTCATTTTGGCACCACTTTGACAGCAAATAACTTTACATCTGAAGCATCTAAAGACTCTATTTGTCCGTTGTTTATTTCTAAAGGAACACAACAATGTATAAAACTCCATTACCTTGTACCTCACGTTATGGCTCCATAGCAGACGTTTCTGTAAAAATAGGCTAATGCTTATGTCATAACCACAAGACTTACCGTCACACAGTAGAGGAATTACCGTATAGTACAGGATAAGCTCGCAGACAGTTTGGACTTACATTAGCTGTTAAGGTTTAATTACTAATGTTAACTAGCATTTTAGTTAGCAATAATTAGCCTGTGCCTATGTTACCTCCTAACATATACCTACACTCTCCGTCTCTGCTGATTGGGAATGAGATTGAGATTTCTCTTGGCACAGCTACCAGAAGACTTACAACTTTCACACAGGTTGCCCACATCACATCTACGTCATCAAGCTCAGTCATCGTCATCAACGCCTAGCCATCACCGAAAGGGCTTCTAATAGCCTTCACTGGTCTCCGTTGAAAACAACAGCGTCACATTGTCCATTTCTTGTGTCTGTCTACAGGACTGTTGGCTGGTTGGTTTGTGCACAGAAACCATAGCAATGCACAGAGCTGACCTTAAAAGAACAAAGCTGACTAGCCTAGCTTAGTGACAAAATAACGCCAACATTTCCCTATTTACATGTTGTGATTTGTATCATCATAGCATGTACAAATAAAAAGACAACACACGACACAGCCATCTTCTAACCGTATACATAGTGGGAACAATATTCTCAGAAGTCAAAGCACTGCTTCTTCTTCTACTTGGGCGAAGTCATTAGCGCAACACCTGAAAAGCACAGTTGTAATTTTGAGTTCTCAATTATAACTTGTCTCCTGCACTTACTTCAAAAAAATAAGTTTGGAGACACTACCTTATTTAATCATTAAATTAATAAAACATGTTGTGTAGTTTTTGTAGTTTATAGACAGTCTCTAAGCGCTCGTCTTACTGCTGTCTCACCGCCGGCTGCTGGTAGAGACCAGTGGTATTTCTCCAGGTTGGAGGACGGCTCGTTTTAATGAAAATTAGTTTGTAGCTCGTTGTTGTCCTTACTATGTTAGAAAAGATACGTTGTTTGAGATTTAATAACATTTTGCTATAGAATAATTGATCCTGGAAGTTAAAATCTGTGAATATCTTTGCTCATGTTTATAAAACTGAGGGAACGGATTATGAATCCATGCTAAAAGTTTATAAAACTGAGGGAACATATTTTTATTCTGTGCGCACGTTTTAGTTCTTTTTCTCAGCTGACCCCAGGGGGGGCGCCGTAGGAAATGAAGTCGTTGATGCTCATTTAACTTCTCTGGGGGAGGACACCCAGACCCCCCACTATGATATGCCCCCCTTCCCCCAAAGGCTGATTCTGGCCAATTTGCAGAACAGTATAGCCACTACATAAGACTACACTGTGTGAAGTGAACACACGAAAGAGCCAGCATTACGGTAGTGTCTTTTTTTCTCAACCTTTTTTTCTCAAAGTTTGTTATATCCAGCAATCATGTTACGTTGGAAGCAGCAAAAAGTGAACCACAGTTAAAGCTGGTAAACATTTTTTACTAAAGAATAGTGCAAAATTAAAATACTCCACTGCAAGTAAAAGACTTGCATTGAAAAGTATGTATTCTTTATTAGCAGAATGGGCATAAGGTATTGAAAGAAAAAAACATATAATTTAGAAAAATGTCCCCCTTTTATCTGCAACTAGTAACTAAAGCTGTCAAATAACTGTAGTAGAGTAGAATCATGTAATACCTCAGTGTAATGTAATACCTCAGTGTACTGTTAATACAGTTACTTGAGTAAATGCAGGCTACTTAATACATTCCACCATTGATATTGTTTATTAATGTTAATTACTGTACCATTATTTTAATGTATTCAAATAGGGACATTTGAGCTGAAATTTGTTATTAGTCTCAGCAATAAAGTTGTTTGAATGAATGATTTGACTTGATGACATAAGTCAGTCTTAATCTGCGGTCATACTCTCAACACTAACAGCTTCCATTATTTCAATTGGTCTTTAATAGCAACAATGTTCCGCTTGAAAGTTAATGAGATTTCACTGCATTAACTGCTACAAACTGTGTGACGCTCAAAGCAATAAGTGACACTCTAATGGGCTTCAATAATGCACAAGAAGACATTCACAAACATTAAATCAGTGTGAAATCATCGCTGTGATTGACTTATCAACAAAGCCTGCACATACAAATGTGTACTGCGTCATCGGAGGACTGCGGGACCCAAAAACACCAGTGATTCCCCTGCAGTGCGAGAGATCAGCGATGGGACTAGGGACAGAGAGGGAGGAGGGAGGAGAGAGAAAGAGAGGGAAGGAGGGAGGGAGAGAGGTGAGTGTTGCTGCAGAACAACATTTAGCCTGGCTGAGGAGTTAAATGGCGAGTAGCAGCACATCTGCTCCATCCAGGCAATAATCCTGTTGGGATAGCCATGGTAAGTTCACTTTTGTGCTCCATTACTACGGCTCTGAAGTTCTCTGTGCTGCTGTGGAACTGCAGGGATGCTGGTTGGACTAACCTTGACAAAAAGGATGCATCAGAGCTGTTTATAGTGTGCAATGTGCATGTGAAGAGGCAGCTTTAGTACCTCTGCTTCACTCGGGCCTGTTCAGATGATGTCTACTGCAGCAGAGCTGTTACGTGTTACATAGAATGTAGTTTACAGGTGACACTGACAATGCAGACCTTTAGCAGCGCACACTGGCTCCTGTATATTGATGTTATGATGATTTCATCCTCATTGAAACCCACCCTTATGTATCTAGTTTTTATTAAGGCTTTGCAATCCATCATGGATTCATGCAGCACCACTGGGGATATAACATGCTAGGTCAAAAATGCAGCTAAAGAGAGCTCGTAAAGATAATGAGCACTTGACCAGAAAAAGCAGCAGTAGTTTCCAGTGTTTCAGTAAGGTGATCCTTCATTGGTCACTACCAGGGGAGATTTTTCAGACAGTTTCAGAATGTGTTGTAGTCTCTTTCTGCCCTTCCTAATGTATATATATATATATATACAGTGAGGAAAATAAGTATTTGAACATGCTGCTATTTTGCAAGTTCTCGCACTTAGAAATCATGGAGGGGTCTGAAATTGTCATCGTAGGTGCATGTCCACTGTGAGAGACATAATCTAAAAAAAAATACAGAAATCACAATGTATGATTTTTTAACTATTTATTTGTATGATACAGCTGCAAATAAGTATTTGAACACCTGAGAAAATCAATGTTAATATTTGGTACAGTAGCCTTTGTTTGCAATTACAGAGGTCAAACGTTTCCTGTAGTTTTCACCAGGTTTGCACACACTGCAGAAGGGATTTTGGCCCACTCCTCCACACAGATCTTCTCTAGATCAGTCAGGTTTCTGGGCTGTCGCTGAGAAACACGGAGTTTGAGCTCCCTCCAAATATTCTCTATTGGGTTTAGGTCTGGAGACTGGCTAGGCCACGCCAGAACCTTGATCTGCTTCTTACAGAGCCACTCCTTGGTTATCCTGGCTGTGTGCTTTGGGTCATTGTCATGTTGGAAGACCCAGCCTCGACCCATCTTCAATGCTCTAACTGAGGGAAGGAGGTTGTTCCCCAAAATCTCGCAATACATGGCCCCGGTCATCCTCTCCTTAATACAGTGCAGTTGCCCTGTCCCATGTGCAGAAAAACACCCCCAAAGCATGATGCTACCACCCCCATGCTTCACAGTAGGGATGGTGTTCTTGGGATGGTACTCATCATTCTTCCTCCAAACACGGTTAGTGGAATTATGACCAAAAAGTTCTATTTTGGTCTCATCTGACCACATGACTTTCTCCCATGACTCCTCTGGATCATCCAAATGGTCACTGGCAAACTTAAGACGGGCCTTGACATATTCATATATATATATATACAGTGGGTACGGAAAGTATTCAGACCCCTTTAAATTTTTCACTCTTTGTTTCATTGCAGCCTTTTTCCAAAAATCAAAAAAGTTCATTTTATTTCTCAGTAATGTACACTCAGCAACCCATCTTGACAGAAAAAAACAGAAATTTAGAAATTTTTGCATATTTATTAAAAAACTAAAACTGAAATATCACATGGTCATATGTATTCAGACCCTTTGCCGTGACCCTCATATGTAACTCAGGTGCTGTCTATTTCTTCTGATCATCCTTGAGATGGTTCTACACCTTCATTGGAGTCCAGCTGTGTTTGATTATACTGATTGGACTTGATTAGGAAAGCCACACACCTGTCTATAAAAGACCTTACAGCTCACAGTGCATGTCAGAGCAAATGACAATCATGAGGTCAAAGGAACTGCCTGAAGAGCTCAGAGACAGAATTGTGGCAAGGCACAGATCTGGTCAAGGTTACAAAAAATTTCTGCTGCACTTAAGGTTCCTAAGAGCACAGTGGCCTCCATAATCCTCAAATGGAAGACGTTTGGGACGACCAGAACCCTTCCTAGAGCTGGCCGTCCGGCCAAACTGAGCTATCGGGGAGAAGAGCCTTGGTGAGAGAGGCAAAGAAGAACCCAATGGTCACTGTGGCTAAGCTCCAGAGATGCAGTCGGGAGATGGGAGAAAGTTGTAGTAAGTCAACCATCACTGCAGCAATCCACCAGTCGGGGCTTTATGGCAGAGTGGCCCGAAGGAAGCCTCTCCTCAGTGCAAGACACATGAAAGCCCGCATGGAATTTGCTAAAAAACACCTGAAGGACTCCAAGATGGTGATAAATAAAATCCTCTGGTCTGATGAGACCAAGATAGAACTTTTTGGCCTTAATTCTAAGCGGGTATGTGTGGAGAAAACCAGGCACTGCTCATCACCTGTCCAATACAGTCTCAACAGTGAAGCATGGTGGTGGCAGCATCATGCTGTGGGGGTGTTTTTCAGCTGCAGGGACAGGACGACTGGTTGCAATCGAGGGAAAGATGAATGCGGCCAAGTACAGGGATATCCTGGACGAAAACCTTTTCCAGAGTGCTCTGGACCTCAGACTGGGCCGAAGGTTTACCTTCCAACAAGACAATGACCCTAAGCACACCGCTAAAATAACGAAGGAGTGGCTTCACAACAACTCTGTGGCTGTTCTTGAATGGCCCAGCCAGAGCCCTGACTTAAACCCAATTGAGCATCTCTGGAGAGACCTGAAAATGACTGTCCACCAACGTTTACCATCCAACCTGACAGAACTGGAGAGGATCTGCAAGGAGGAATGGCAGAGGATACCCAAATCCAGATGTGAGAAACTTGTTGCATCTTTCCCAAAACGACTCATGGCTGTATTAGATCAAAAGGGTGCTTCTACTAAATACTGAACAAAGGGTCTGAATACTTATGACCATGTGATATTTCAGTTTTTGTTTTTTAATAAATATGCAAAAATTTCTACATTTCTGTTTTTTTCTGTCAAGATGGGTTGCTGAGTGTACATTACTGAGAAATAAAATGAACTTTTTTGATTTTTGGAAAAAGGCTGCAATGAAACAAAGAGTGAAAAATTTAAAGGGGTCTGAATACTTTCCGTACCCACTATATATATATATATATATATATATATATATATATGAATATGTTTTTTATTTCTTCTTTAGTAATTGTGATTCATTCATGTCTGCATATATTCATTAGTTTACTATTGGCCTCTACTGAGCCAAGTCTATTTCCCTCAAACTTTACCAATACTTCCTTTTCCTTCAACTGGCGCTTGGCAGTAGAGATATAACAAGGTGCCAAACAAGCTTTAAGTTTTGACTATCCTGTGAGGACTATCTTCTCTTTTCACACCACACAGCTGGTAGTCTAAACTGCTATGTGTAGCAGACTGTGACTTGAAAGCATGTATCTCAAACCAAACACACGTCACAGTCGGCTAACCTTATTTGGTGAAAAGCTGAAGTGACCAGCTAAACTACCTAACATTTAAATGGGAGTTATCTGGTGGGGTTTCAGCATGACTGAAAGGCAGGAGACAGTTGTATGAGATATATTATATGTGTGGTTATGGTCTATCATTATGTATGTACAGTTAGTCCAACCAGAAATTTTCATACTAAAGTTGCCACTGCCATTAGGTCAAGAACCTTGTTTCTAACATTGATGATGTCAAGCTATTGTCTTTGGTACTCTTCATCTTTGTATTTTAAGGTCTTGATTGTCTTCTCCGTTTTCGTTTAACCTGCGATAACCATAATAGTCTGTTTTCTCCTCTCCTGTAGTTCTCAAAGCAGCTGCGGCCTCTGGCCTTTGGGAAAATGTCCTTTGTGGTTTTCATCCTGACTTCTGCCCTCTCAGTGACTCCCCTGCCGTCTGACATAGACAAAGGACGGAGAAAGGTGGTGCACGTACTCGGTAAGGAAAAATGATTTCTTTCCTATTTCTCACAGCTCACAACTGCAAAGTCAGGAGCTCTTCATCATGCATGGATCTGCATAGCTGTTACAGCATGAGCTAGAAAAGATGGAGGATATACTGTCTGCAAAAGTCACCTCAGAGTTATAGAGATGACACCTTTGAAACCAGGAAAAATGCACTTAATAAGTCTTATATAGTGCGATCCAAAGTTAAAAAAGAGGAGAAAACCAGCATGCTAAGCCCTAATGAAGGATTTTGAAACTGTATGTAAGTGTATAACAGAATATTTCAAACAGTAGCTTATTATGTGTGCTAACTTTAGAATATTAATACATCATCAAAGTTGTTAATATCCCATCTAGCACTACTACCAAGTATTCACTTGAGGACTTTTACATTTAACCACTATAAATTTTAATGACTGTCCATATTATCTGCAATGAAAAGGTTAATAGCTAGGTTGTTAGCTTCATTCTTCTTCTTAGATATGCATTACATGTAAATCTATGTATACTTTCTTGCAGATACTTTGCAACTAGTAACATCAGCATTATCTTAGCCATTATCCTAGCCATTATTTTAGCCATTATCCTAGCCATTATCTTAGCTATTATCCTAGCTATTATCTTAGCCATTATCCTAGGCATTCTCTTAACCATTATCCTAGCCATTATCTTAGCCATGATCCTAGCCATTATCTTAGCCATTATTCTAGCCATTATCTTAGCCATTATTCTAGCCATTATCTTAGCCAATATCCTATCTATTATCCTAGCCATTATCCTAGCCATTACCTTCACCATTATCCTATCCATTATCATAGCCATTATCCTAGCCATTATCTTAGCCATTATCCTAGCCATTATCTTAGCCATTATACTAGTCATTATCCTAGCCATTATCTTAGCCATTATCCTAGCCATTATCCTAGCCATTATACTAGTCATTATCCTAGCCATTATCCTAGCCATTATTTTATCCATTATCCAAGACATTATCCTAACCATTATCCTATCCATTGTCCTAGCCATTGTCCTAGCCATTATCCTAGTCATTATCTTAGACATTATCCTAGCCATTATCTTAGCCTTTATCCTATCCATTATCTTAGCCATTATCCTGGCCTAGCCATTATGTTATCCATTATCCTAGCCATTATCTTAGCCATTATCCTAGCCATTATCTTATCCATTATCCAAGACATTATCCTATCCATTGTCCTAGCCATTATCCTAGCCATTATCTTATCCATTATCTTAGCCATTATCCTAGCCATTATCTTAGCCATTATCCTATAAAGAAAAGAATAACTAACAAACTACACTAACAAACACACAGCCTGGACATCTTGTTGTCATTATGACTAATATGTTAGCAAATAGTTGCCTATAAAATGATCATGCCATTAGAGTCGTGACCACCTGTTGAATTTAATTCCTGTATTTACTCTTATTTTGGTCTCCACCAACATCTAAGAAATATATCTGGCTCTTTAGATGTTTGAAATTCTTTTCCAGGTAGTCCCTAGCTTTGCTTGTCTGCTGTGTCTGCTCCTAGACAGGTAGCATACAGGGGTTTTATTAGAACTTGTTGTTTGCACTAATTAACAGCTGCCTGCTGCTTCTTAGATGCCAGTTTTACCATGACAGTGTAAAGTTGCATGCTATCGCATCTTTAGATCTCAACGCCCTTCACACAGGCACAAATAATATGCCTAAAATTTTGATTAAATACAAATTTGCTTTCATGGCTGCTATTGATGAAAAACTTTGCAGCAAGCAGTTAGCAGGGGGATGACTAATTGCTGGCTGGCATGGATAATTGTTGGTGCCTTCATCTGGTCACAACATAGCAGAAAACCTCTTGCAGCAGCTAATTAAATGTTTGTACCACACTTGTGTGTAGTCTTTGGCTGCCTCGACACACACACACACACACACACACACACACACACACACAGCTTCTGAGCAAATGTCTGCCCAAATGCAAACTAGGTCTTGTTAAAGCCCATTAAGATAAGAGGCCTATGGTTGCCATTAGTCTTGGGTCATTTTGGTGAATTGCTGTCGAGGAAGAGAGGTTGTGGTGTGGGGTGATCTAATGAATGATCTGGGCAGGAGCGAGTTAGCTCCACACTGGACTATTTGGCCAACGTGTTTTCTCCACTATTGATGTGCACTGATGTGATAGCACAAGCAAACGGCACATGCTTTATTAAATTTTGCGAGCGCCTCACTCTGTATCCCTCACAAAGAGAATCAAAGATTTAATTTTAAGATATGAATAGGAGTTAATAAATGGCTAAGTATTTGCTGTCTCAAGGGTGATTGCAATCAGGATTACAAGGACTTGACTGCACATATTTTGCATGGCAATGCATAAATCCGTATGCATTACCGTATGTCCCCCACCTTTATTAGTTTTTGCCCTTAATTTAACCATGTTTCATGACTCAAAATATAGATTTCTGGCCAGGTTGGAAGTGCTGTAGTGGCAAGCATAAACATCAATCAAATCCCATTTGCAAAAAGTATAAAAATAGTGAGAAAGCAGAACCAGCAAGATTAAAATAAATGTTACATAATTGTCATTCCTTAAATACCATATTTGTTTGTGTACAGAGGATGACACCGGTGCGGTGATTGTACAGACAGCTCCTGGTAAAGTGGTGACACATCGTGGGGGTTCCATCACTCTACCCTGCAGATTCCACCATGAGCCGGAGAACACCGATCCTTCTCGCATTCGGATTAAATGGACCAAAGTAACTGATGCACTGCAGTTTGAGGACGTCTTTGTGGCACTTGGAAGGTGAACATTTTCAGTCAATCAATTTGTATCTATTGTTTTAATCCTTTTTTCTGTTTCACAGTTATAGGGCCTAATCCAACAAATATTGATTTGATGGATTTCAATTTATTTCACTGCACTGCACTGTAGATGCTTAGCACACATTCACTTTCTAGCAGAATGTAAGTATTTTCACAAACCCACTCATATGTCTGTGCATAAGGCTATAAAGTAAGTCAATTTTTCAAGTTAGAGCAATTCTTAATTATTTTTGCTCAGAGCCACTTTATTGATGGACAAAAAAGATACTTTTACATTTCTGTCAAATGTCTCCAGGCAGCAGCGTGTGTTTGGATCGTACAAAGGCCGTGTGTTCTTGGAGCAGGCAGGCCCAGGTGATGCCTCAGTGATCATCCAAAATGTCACACTGGAGGACTACGGACGCTTTGAGTGCGAAGTCACTAATGACATGGAAGACGATACAGGATTTGTCAACCTCGACCTAGAAGGTCAGGAATTAAAGATGCAAACTGGAAGAGATTTTGTTGAAGCTCTGACATCTCTAATGCTTGACTAGCTCTTATACTTGGCCAGAGAGATATACCGCTTTGCATGAGATCCAAGTGAAACTACATTTACTTATTGACTCACCTTAATTTATTGAACAACACTCAACAGTAGGTCTGTTTCTGTCACCTGTAGGAGTGGTGTTTCCCTACTACCCCCGTGAGGGGCGCTATAAGCTCAACTACCATGAGGGGGAGGATGCCTGCAAACAGCAGGACGCCATTCTGGCTTCTCACTCTCAACTGCACAAGGTGAGTCTTTCCTTTGGATCAAATGTCTGTCACGTTCAAGGCAGATTAAGGAAGACTAGGGTAGAAGGCACAGATAACTACCAAGGCTTTATTAGAGCTATGTAGATCACACCTTCCATAGCACATTCACTTATAGGCTACTCTTTCAGTTGTAATAATGCACTTACTGGCTTCAATCCTCAGTTATAAACTGCTTAAGAGCAGCACTAAGTCTGAAATTAAGAAAATGCACATGACCAGTCCAGACATCTTACTGTGGGTCCATCTTTCTATTTAAAAAAAACATATGCTTTAAAGTCCTGAGTAATGGAGGTATGTCAGAAGAGATAAACCAAATTCTTTCTCCTCTTAATAGTGTATTTAATCCTTCAGTATGACCCACTGACATCCATTATCTTCCTCCACAGGCCTGGCTGGAAGGTCTAGACTGGTGTAATGCTGGATGGCTGGAGGACGGCTCAGTCCAATACCCTATCTCTCATCCCAGAGACCAGTGTGGCCGCAAGGACACCCCCGCCGGTGTCCGTAACTATGGCTACAGGCACAAAGAGGATGAGCGCTACGATGCTTTCTGTTTCACTTCCAAGCTTAACGGTGAGAAACTGAGAAGGATGTACAGTAGGTTGGCGTGTCTGCAGCTGATGATCAGAAACACTTTGTAGTTCATCTATATGATCATATGACTAAATACAAACATCCAACTGAGTATAAAGCATCTGTGGCTCATAATTGGAAGAGAACAAGACATTGGTAGAGCTGGATTGTTGTGGTACTGTATAGAAAGAGGATACATCAGGAGTGTTGGACTGTGGGGAAATTAGGCCCATGTCTCTGATCTCTGCCTGTGATCTTGCCGGCCTAAGGCCATTGGATTTAAATAAGGCTGTGTTGATTCAGCCCTGCAAGGGCCACATTGTCCTCTGGGTGCCAAGCATTGGCTTTCATCTCCCAGTTCTTTGATTTACATCACATTCCCACAGAGAGTCTGCTATAGTGTCTCCGTCACACACCTCCAGGATCATAAGCTCAAAGAAACTTGGGAAAATCAGAGGCTGGATTAATTTTTGCAGCATGAAAGTTATCTCGAGTCCACGGGGCAGTTGAACAAGTCTACATGTACATAGGAGAAAAAGGTGTACCAAAAGGTTATACTCCATTACTTGATTATTTTTGAAAGACATCAATGGTTTAGCAATCAATATTAAAGCATTCATTATGGAAGGAATAGTTTGTTATTTTGGGAATTACATTTATTTGCTTTTTTGCAAGAGTTAGATGAGATATTGATATCACACATATCTGTACGCTAGGTATGAAGCTACAGCCAGCAGCTGGTTAGCTTAGCAACTAGAAACAGGAGAAAACAGCTAGCCTGGTTCTGGCTAAAGCCATTTAACCATGGCAACCACAGAAACCACAGCGAGGGAAAAGAGGTATTGTGCACCTTGCTGCTGCCAAACCAAAACACAGAACATGGATGTTGTGGTCTAAAAGCACCCTTCTTTCCTCTGTAAAGATTAAACAAATGAGATATAACATAGTGTTTAGTTCAGAGGTGCTGGTAGACACCTCCGGACAGAGACAAGCGAGCTGATTCTCCCTGATCCCAGTCTTTATGCTAAGCTAAGCAAGCTAGCTTCATATTTACCTGACAGAAATGAGAGTGGTAGTGAATTTATAACAAGCGTCTAACAAAAACATTGGCCATATTAGTGAAACATAGCACATCATTGTTTAACAGGGAATTAAAAAATTCAGTTTCAGAGTAAAAAAAACCTTACTTCCATCTGGCTTGTGCTTCTTTGAAGTTTAAAAGAGAATAGAAATTGTCTCATGCATTCTAAAAATTAAATAGGCATTTTATTATCTAAATAAAAGACAATGCTCTTCAATGAATATTAAACAATTATGGGATAGACTAAACTGGAACAAAAGAAGCAGTGCCGGTGCGTTGCCTCAGCAAGAACACGGTAAGTAGGACAGGGACCTTAAACGATTGCTCGTGGCTTCCCCTGTGTGTTAATTATTGTGGACAGTCTGTTGCGGGCAGGAGGTTTTCAGCAGTGATACTGTTGCTCAGTCCAGCTGGAAGGTATTTACTGAGCGTCCCCTGGGGAATATGAGACAATATTCTGCTTTTCTAGTAGCCAGCAGTCACATAAACAAGCATAAAATCAATAGATGAGCAAAGTGCAAACCTGAGGTTGTGGACATGATTTTCATGATAGCAGTTGTTGCTGTTTAGGGAAAACGCCAACCTCTTTATACGTGGTTTGGGTCCTTTTCCTTTGCTTCTTTCTGACGAGAAGCTTACTTTGTGATTCAGTTTAGTTGAAACAATTGAGCCAATCAGAACACCAATTACTTTAATACTGCCAGGCGAAAAAAGTCTCCCCAGTGGTGAGATGAAAGCAAAAATGGAAGCGTTTTAGGAGTCATTTTCAGTTAGAGTAGTGCTTTTCGATTTTGAGCAGCTTCCCAGACGGTTGTTGGAATGATTTGATATTCTGAACACAGACACAGACAGACTGAGAATATCTTCCCTCAGGGCTCGGCTTGTCTCTGGGGCTTCACTCTCTCATTCACTCCTTTCTCTTTCTTTCCTTTTACCCTCCTGAACAATGCACTTGCTCTGTTTTCTTTCACATTTTTAGTTGTTCTTACAACAAACAAACCTCTCCTCTCCCTCTATATCCCCCATAGGCAAAGTGTACTTCCTCAAACGCTTCAAGAAGGTGAACTATGCGGAGGCAATGAAGGCCTGCATTCGAGATGGCTCAGCTGTGGCCAAAGTGGGTCAGCTGTACGCTGCTTGGAAGTTTCAGCTCCTCGACCGCTGTGAAGCCGGCTGGCTGGAGGATGGCAGCATCCGTTACCCCATAGTCAACCCCCGTTCTCGCTGTGGAGGATCCCAGCCAGGCGTCCGACACCTGGGCTTCCCTGATAAAAAATTCCGCCTCTATGGGGTCTACTGTTTTCGCAGAAATGAGGATGAAACAGCAGATGGTACTGAAACAACAAAAAGCCCCACAAATAGAATGACAAGGAGAAAGAGCAGCAGCAGCAGCAGCATCCCAATGAATGCTACCAGTGTGATTTAAAGTGTAGAGACTGAGAGAAAGAGGGGGATACAATTTAGATTTGACAGCAACAACTGTCCCCTAGCAGCCAACTCCATTCATCGCTTTTAAAGTAAAACACTCATAGACAAGACATACTCATTTGCAGATTTACCAGAGAGAAGAAGCGAGGCTGTACAAAATTAAGGGTGACATCTTTATTAGGTTGATGTTCCCTCCGTCTCCAGTCAGTCAATCATCTTAAGGAGCGAGTATGTTAGCACATCTGTCGCTGAAAATCTATGAGGTTAAACAACCGCTTGATCATTACTCAGGCACACATCAGATCAGATATGCAATGAATATCCTTGTTTACGTGTGTGTGTGTGTGTGTGTATCATTCCTCTGCCCCCTGCTGTGGCCCCTGAGCTCTGAGCTCCACTCTGAGCCAGAATCCCAGTGTCAGGGTGAAAAGATCCATTACCGTGTGAGACGGGATGATCTGGCCGAATATACGTTGCGTTTAATTGCCTGTATCCGGGTGCCATGTTTGGTTAGCAACGCTCTGGCACAATGTAAGTAATTTTTCTCATGAACTAAGACCTGGCAATCTCATCATCAGAGCTGCACAAGTAGTGAATATTGCACTAGCTCTAAAAAGATTTCCACTTTAAATACATAGAGCTTTATTTTGTGATAGCATCTTAGCTTAGACTAAAGCAAGCATGTATTGATTGGCTGAGAGTAGTTGCTGAGGCTGAATAAGCAGAAATACAAAGCTACAATAATTGCTACCTGGGCCACCAGTTGCACTATAAATGTTACAAACAGCAACCTTTATTACAGAGTATGTTTGCCACTATACAGAATGTATGAATGAAATAAAAGTCTTGAAATTATTGCGTTTGGGTCAAGTTTTTTTTTCCTATATCAAGAGATCTACTGATTGAGGACAATTTTTTTAAAATACAGATTAAATGAGAAATTTAGCACATTCACTTCCAGGATATACATTGAAACAAGTCTACTGCCATGCTACTGGCACATGCTAACATGCTCACAATGACAATGCTAAGATTCTAATGTTTTTGATTACGTTTGCATTCCATGTAACAATCATTATTAATATTTATTAACCAATTGTTTGAGTAGAAAATATAGCTGAGGAGTGCTAAACCTTTCATTCTGGAGTATTTGTGCTTCACTCTGCCTCGTGTGCTCGAGTGTTTGCCGGAGAGAGAAACTCCTGAGAGGTGAACCTGTCTCTGAGTGGGAGCATGTTGGTGTTGCGCCAACACAGCAGAACAAACCATGTCATCGTCATAGCAACTAGCAGCATGTAATCATAGCCAGGTTCATTACAAGTCCAACATCATGAAATAATAGCTGGAGTGACAAACTTGAACCTGTAAAAAACAAAAAAAAACACATCTGGGATTTTATTGACAGCTTTGTGAATTTTTCCTTTTGATTTTTTTAAGGCAAAAAGAGGCTCTGAAATGACCTCCGTGACCAACTCTGATGTTTTCAATGATTTGATGAGTACATTTGCCTAAGTAAATAAGCAAAGTACTGCTTGATGCACTACGATATTTATAATTAATGGAGGATTATGTATTCTGCATTTCAATACTGAAGTAATTTAGAGGTTTTTGATGTGCTCAGGATTGTGATGGTAACCCATTTAAAATTCACTTTGCATGGCATTTAGCAGCAAACTCCATCTTATGTAAAAGCAAGGTCATCATAAATAACAGCCACTACTTCACATTTTGACTGTCAGTGCTGTGGCAAACAGAAATGACAGATCTGTATGCAGGAGGCATTTGTTCACAAACATAATAACAGTGATAATTTATCTACATATTGGACTAACTGAGTGCTCAAAAGAACTACACATTCCACAGATGGCGAGCTCAACAGGCCAGACAGTAGAGAATCCTCATGAGGCAGAACATTAGAGAGACACTGGCCTTGATTAAAGCTTCGTCACACTCCAACTGTTTGATGACAAGAGAAACATTCAACATACAGACAGAAGAGAAACGGCAGATAGACAGACAGGCATACTGACAGACAGGTAGAAGGATGGTGCAAAGACGCACTGCAGAAATGTGATTGAACCCTTTAAACCAGTTTGCTCAGAAGATGACAGTGTTATTTCATCAAGCCTCTTCTTCGCCTTTTCTTCTGAGCATGAAATGAAATTAGATGACCCTATAACAACAGAGTGCTGCCACAGATTAAATACAGGGATAGGATTGCGCTGGCTGTCACTTGGCTCTCATTTATCAGCTTGTGACAGAGTTCAGGGTCTCCAAATAGTCCGGAGGCAAATGCAGAGAGGAGGAGTTAAGTTGCAAAAGAGTGACATGAGAAATAGAATAAAATAAGATTAATAGTCAAATACATGGATGAAAATTAATTTAAAGGCATTTCACAATGCACTCTTTTGGTGCACCTCACTGGTGTTTACACTCAAGCCTCTTCTCTGCACACTTTGATTGACATCTCTCTGATTCTCCTGGTGGGTTTCTTGCACCTGTTAGGGTGGGATAAATTACACCTTGTCTGTCCTTATAGATCTTTTTCACAGCTATTTGTTTTTGACCTGTCACAGCAGAAAAATTACAGGTGGAACTTCCATTAATACTGGCTCCTGTGGGATTGTTCACATAAATCACATAATCTGCAGCATAGCCCAACCCAACCTTAACCTTACCGGAGGTCTAATCAGACACCTTGCGTGGGTGTTAATGTCGTTAAAATTGATTAATAAATTAAATTAATAAAATGTAAATTCTTTTTTGCGGGACACCAATCCTAGATCTCCTAAGTCCAACTATGCAACATGTCCAATGTGTAGATTCTCACATGTTAGGGTTACTAGGTAAAATACTTAACTTGAACAAAACAAAATGAGTTTAGAAAACTTTAGTAAACATTGATTTGTGCTGCTGCAGGTGGTTAAGGTGACCTTCAGACTTCACTCTTTCTATATTAACTTTCTATCAATCAAAAGCTCAGGCCTGTATCATAGGCAAACAGAAGGGATGAGTTAGAAACCACTTTAAATACATTCTTAGAAAAGATGCATAAAGCATCCAGCAGGTGAATTGTATCATTCAGTAATACATAGTATCATCTGTTACACCTCTGTCTCTACCGGTTTCCACTATTCGTATCCCAATATCAGCACCATCTTGTGGTCTCCTTAATAGTCACACTGCGTTGTGCTGTACAGGTGCATTCCATCATGTACCCCTATGGAAAATAAAAGTATATTACACCAAAATTAAATGTAATAGGACTTAACACAATTAATCAAACTTAGTTTGTAAGATAACAGCTGGGATCTAGCTCTTCTGTTTAAGTATCTAAAATGCGTCCCGCTTAGAAAGCAATTACTCCAGATGGTAGTCTTATTTATGGCGGTTCACCTTTTCAAATCCTTGAAAACCTAGACTACAGATGGAGTGTTTTTGTTTCAGAAAATGTTATGTTACAGTACTTCTGATGGTACTTATTCTGAAATATGAATTTCCAGGTGTGTATGTGTATTCCAACATACACATACACATAAAGCACTAGTGCCAAGAGTAATATTATGTAGAATGATTAATACTATATATAATAGGCACTTACAACCTTAACCTTATTGCAAATCATGTATTGATTCACAGCCCATTACTGTTTTACCAAAGACTGTCCTCATTAAGATCTGAATGTTTTAGCACATGATTCATTGGTTGACTGTGTAAATTGCAGCCTAACATAGAGGCAATCCAACGCTGGGAGATTATCCCCAGAGGAATTAAGTTTTACTTCCATCAGACTTCAACATTTGAACACATAAACAGACGTCATATCCATACAGCATTAGCCCGTTGGAAATAGCTTCTGAAATTACCCCCATCTCCCTAAATGATCTCCCTTAATGCCTTTTGCATTTTGAGTATTTCAGCTGGAGCATGCTGCTGCTAATACATATTATGCATTGAAAGCAGTGGGTTTGTAGAGATGGGTAATTGACCGAATTGTGAGAGGTTTTCCCCAGAGTATGGGGCATATTAAACAGGCAGTGGTAACCATCTAATGGGCACTGTGGCTAATGAATGGGAGAGACTGCCTTGTCATCTATAGGTGCTTCTAAAGAAAAAGTTGGCTTTAGTTTTACCACAGTCCAGCTTCCATCTTTCCATAAGCTCTCCTCTTTGGTAGCGAGCTGTCACACTGTTTTGCGCACCGCGCTCTTTCAACAAGATGGTCGTAAGAGAATAGTGGGAGGTTAATGAAAGAGTTCAAACCATTTGTCTGAGAATGATGTTCTCAGTTTGTGTGTATGTGTGTGTGTGTGTGTGTGTGTGTGTGGGTTTGGAAAAGATGAAGGAAAGGAAACAGCCTCAGCAGAAACCCAAAGTCACAAGGAAGGACAGAGTGAAGGGCAGGCAGGAAAAGCAACACAGAGAATAAGATTAGTGGAAGAAAGATAGGTGGAAGAAAGGGGGTTTGAGGGAATAAAATGAAGGCAGAAAGATAAAAGGGGGGAAGGCAGAAAAACGGCTAGGTTGGAGAGTGCAGGGGAATGCAGGAAGACTAAAAGATATCTGGCCCTGCACCAGCATGTAGAAACTGACTGGCCAGAGAGCTATTGTGGTCCTGCAGGGGACAGAAGGAATTGAGTGGCTCCTGAACCTTATCTCACCTCGGTCACTAACCGTCCCACAACACCTACAGTACCATTCACTTCATGGCTCGTGTGCACTTTCATCTTTTAAGGAATTTTAAGTGACTTCCCTGAGGAAGCCGCAGTTAAGAGGAAAACGTCTGACCTCAAAAACTGTTTCTGTGTTGTTCTGCGTGGATACGGTAACACTGCCTGCTTCCAAGGTGTGGAAATCTAGTTGTGAAAAGACAAGTAGTCAGATCTTTAAAGTGAAGTATCAATACCTATGGTGGCCCTGAAGTGCAATTCACAACAGCAAATAGAAAAACATTTCAACAAATCATCAAGTACAACGGCATTAACTTCTACTGGTTTAGGTAGGGCCTATCTAACAGAGGACGGACCCTCCTGATTGGACGGACGGACTGTCTGTCTTTTAAACGGAAATGCTGCAATCCAGTCCAATCAGGAGGGTTTGTCCTCTACTAGATAGGCCCTACCTTTTCCGTTAGTTAATTCCGTTGTCTTTAATGATTTGTTGAATTGTTTTCATACTTGCTGTCGTGATTTCTTATTTGCTGTTGTTTTTTCCTATTTGCCATTTTGTTTTCTTTTTTGCCATTGTACTGTATTTGTTGTGTTGTGTTTTTGTTGTGTTTTCTAATTTGCTGTTGTATTTTCTTATTAGCTCTTGTGTTTTCCTATTTGCCGTTGTTTTTTATGATTTGCTGTTGCGTTTTTCTATTTGCTGTTGTGAATTGCACTTCAGTACCACCGTAAATACCAAGTAATAGTCCTGCATTCAAAATGTTACTCAAGTAAAATTACACAAGTTTAATCTGTAACATGCAATTTATCTATCAATGATCAATGTCAGTCCATTTCAAGTTGCTACGCATTTTAATAATATGTCCTTAATTTCTCATGAGTTTGTCCGTTTGGATGATTACGAAAAATGGGAATTGAGTTTGATTGTGTTTTCAACGTTGGCTTATATTTGATGGTTATGTAACCATTGTACTTATTTTATCCCAAACCACAATATTTTCCTAAACGTAACCAAGTACGTTTGTTGCCCGAACCTAACCATACATATTGAAAAATGACACCAAAGGATACCGAGAGCGTTAAAAACGTGCTGCCAAGGGTCCTGACCAAGAGGAGATGTTAAAAAAACTGTCTGGGCAGTGGTGTCTATCTTCAAAATCAGTCTAGATTTAGATCTAGTCATTAAAAAAGAATGTTAAAACGATGCATTTGACAGTACTGTCAAATTCCATCTTGCCATATGACCATAGCTAACAACTCTGATACAAATTGAGTCTCTTTACAAACAAAGACACTTTCCTGTCAGAGCCAGCCACTACTGGAATAGTCTTCCTATTGAATTAAGAGAGAGCAGTAACTACCTAACCTTTAGACATTAACTTAAGAGATGGCTGAGTAATCATACTACCTCATCTCTGCCTCTACATACTCTCATTGAATTTACACATATCTGCTACTTTTCTAATGCATTGTATTGTATTGTTTTGAGCTGTACTGTAGTGCTTGCTGAAACATTGTATTGATAACATTAAGCCACTAATATGTACAGTAAATACTTTCCCAGGGACTACAGATGAAGTTGAGCTCATTAGCTAACACTGGCACATTTACATTGAGGTCCAAAACTTACTGTGCACTGTCCTTGGCAAATAAATAAATAATAGCTGTTAGTTAAATGTAGTGGAATAAAAAGTATAATGTCACTCTAAAATGGGTGGGTGGAAGTATAATGTTGCGTGAAAAGGAAATACTCAAAGTACAAGTACTTGAGTAAATGTACTTATTGACTTGCCACCACTGGTGAGGGATGTGCTAAAGGCAGCTTTTTAAAGCTAGTTTCCACATAGTCATGTTACAAAACACTGCACAGTGTACACACAGCTGGTAGAGCAGAATGTGAGATTGATGTGCATGAAAGACCTGGCTCAGGCTGAACACACACACACACACACACACACACACACACACATACACACACACACACACGGCCACACATGCACAGACGACTGTAAAAGAAGCTGTCAGTGAGCCGAGGCGGCGCCATCTGCAGCCGTCATTAGGACGGGCGTAAATGCAGATCCATTGGTGAAGATATTCTACAACCTGGCCGCAATAAAGATGAGGAAGATAAATGGGGTTAAGATGCACATTAATCTTTTTGATTTGGATAAGCGGCGTGGTGTGCATGTGTGGAGACAGAGAAAAAACAAGTGTGCTTTCGCCTGCAGCCTCTTATGTTTATGTGGGAGATAAAGGACAGGAAAGAAAATAGGCAGGGCGGCTTCAGAGTTAAGTAAGAGACTGTCAGGTGTAAGATGATGCTAAGCCCCTTGTTGTTTTTCATAATCTTCTTGAACTCTGGCAACGTCATTAGGAGATAATGCAGGATAATACAAGAGATCCCCATTGATTGGCCATGCCTGCCAGATGAGCCTGATATCGACCCCAGAACAACGTTATGATGAGCAGTCTTTTCATGTCTCTAATGTATCTGTTTATCTCAAAGTTACAAGAATCAGGACAAATCTGCACTTTTCCTTTAAGCCGTTTCATTGGTTATCATTAGAAAGTTTTGCAAGAAAGATCCATGGGTATGCTTATGTAAGCTTCATGGCAACTCTACTCAGAGGGCACAAGTGCATGCTGGTCCTCGGGTAAAACTGTGCAGGGCTTAAAACACAATGTCAGTGATTGTTTGGAGCGTTGCTCCAAGTGGCTGCAACACATTTTGAACTTCTGCACAGCAACAGAGGAGAGCTGAGGGTCATTTGCAGCTGTAAATCTAAGAGAAGCTCCCCGGTAAGCAGCCTTAATGAGCACTGTCCTTGGGAAGTCACCGAGCTGAGTGAAAAACATCACTCAGCCAGAACAGAGGAAATAATGTAAAAGAGATGCTATATTCAGTGTGATTGATTGTCGACAGAAAACAGAACCCGACAGTTTGGCTTCTTCCGATGTTTCGGAATAATAATGATGAAATGAGCGAGTCACATATCAAAGAAGATGAGAGGAACGAGAGAGAGAGAGAGAGAGAGAGAGAAAGAGTGTTGAATAGGTGATGGAGAGAGAGTAGGGTAGGGAAAAGGATAGAGAGAGAAAGAGAGAGAAAAAGAGGAGGTTGTGTTTTTTAACAGGAGACAGTGCTGTGAGGCAATGAAACCATCCATTGATAAGAGAGGACGCTCATATTCAGTTCATCAGAGGAAGTTCAAGTGAAGGTCTCTGAGGTTAGACAGTACAACAGTAGGCGTATTCACAAACTATTTGCTGCCAAAAACAGAATCTCTTTTTCTTTCATTCTCCCTCTACCCTCTTCCCTCCTTTCTCTTACCTTTGATCCCTCTCACTCATTCTGTCTCCTCCTACTCTTTTTCTACTTGTGCCCTTGGCGACCTACTCTGTTGCTTAAACTCTCTGCAGCAGGTTTTAAATGTAAAAAAAAAAAAACAATGTGAGCAAAATGTTATTTGTGTTGTTGAAATCATGGCTGTGGAGAAATGTTTTACCTAATCCAAAGAGATTTGGAAATGCATCTCTTTAGCACCGCAGGTCAGAGAGGCGCACATTGTTCTCCGACTACAGAATCAGCAGCTTGGAGCAAAACTGAACCTCTCATGTGCGGAGGGATGCGATGGTAGCGAGAGAGGACACGTTTGAAGGAGGGAAAACTGAATTTGCAGGTGAAGAGTAACAAGCTCAAAACAATCATTCTACACAAATATATGTGAGGGACTGAGGACTAATGCTTTTGGCTAGTTCGCTGTTTCTTTTCCAGCACCTAATCATTTCAAATTTTAAAGTGTACCAATTAATATGTTTTCTTTCTTGTGTTTAATCTGTACAAAAACCAGTGTAAACATGACAATTCACTCACTGTTTTATGAGGTTACATGGTCCTGGCAATTTCTTGACAGGAGTCCCCTGCTCGTTGCCTGGCAAATTGTCGCAAATTGTTGTTTTCCCGTTTAGTTGTTGTTGTATGGATCACACAAACTAGATATAAAATGATATTTAATGAGCTTTCGAGGGGCTGCAACATTTTGTTACCTTTGCACAGAGCCAAACTAGCTGCTTTTTCATTTTACTGTACATTTTAGTTATTGTCTCACGCGTCCTCTGCTGAAGAACTGTGTAGCAATTTTAAGAAAAATGTATAATAATAAAACCATTATGAAAAATATCCAACTTTTGTGCCCCCTGTGGGTAGTATGAAAAGTCACACATGCCCACCATTGTCTCATTTTTCATCCAAAAACCCGCCATCAGTGTATGCCATCAGTATCATTTGAAGGAATGTTTAATCACATACAAACGTCTACACATACTGGCTTTAAATAAACTACATGAGCACAAATAATCACTCCAGCAAAGACAGTTAACGGATCCAAACAAGGGTTTCCTTTAATGGTCATTTGTCTTGTAAAGAATATAATACAATGACATGACTGAAATTCATAAGAACACACATCAATAAATATGGATAAATACTTGTGGACCACACTCACACAGCCATAGAGAGGCTCAGTAGCAGTTCTATGTATCTAGACTCACAGCCGACATGAACACAGGTAGCTGCAAACTGAAGTGTTTTGCAGGGAACAGAGCCAAAAAGTGATATTTCCCTGCAGGGTAAAGTATCACCTCGCTACTTCAGAGTGTGTGTGTCGACCGGAGTGTCTCTGTTTGTCTGATGCAGCAGTTTACAACAACAATGTGTGCTAGCAGAAGGGAAAAACAGAAAGAGAGAGATGGGATTCAGATCCACTGAGGCTGTATGAATATGGTCCAGAAAGGCTAAGCAAAACACATCCAGAGTCTAAATGGATTTAAAAAAAGAGAAGAAAAAAATCTCAGAGTATTTACATCACAGAGGAGAAAGAGTATTTTTCTGCTCTTCGCTTGTCTCTTTCATTTCTCATTCTCTCACTGTAACATCTTTCCATTCATCCTTCCCAACTGAATGCAGCCGGTTTCTCGGCGATGATAAATTGTTGGAACTCAATATCAGACAGAGACACAATGCCACATAACCAACACTAGGGGTGTACTTGTGCATTGGATGCAGAACAGCTGGAAAACGAGTTTTGAAAGATCTCATGAGAAGAAGATAATGATACAATTTATGCAGAAGCAGCAGTGAGCCATGACAGTCTGTTTACCATGTCATTTAGAAAACATCCAGCGGTCAGTCAGCGCTATTGTGCCGTCAATGCCATCGACGGACTTAATTGGAAAACAAGACAGACAGCCTAATCATGGAATCAATAGTCTGCCTGTGTGCGACTGAGGACAACAGCCTCTACCGCTCTTATCAGGTTGTCATTGCTGATGACCACTGCACTTTAATGCATCACGTCACAAACAGTTGTGAGGCCTACTGTACAATTTTCTTTCGCACACACATGCTCGCACCCACATTCAAATGCCACATATTTCTCTTGACCATATTTTTTTTTCTTTTCAAATCAAAAAACTGCTCCACAATGAACACCAAATAAATTTGTTAGCATGTTCAGCGTAGCCTACTACTACTTGTAACCTAGCGTTACCTCCAAGGACAAGGGCATTTCATTTCACATCATTTTGTGAGGTTACAAGTTACGTAAAAGTATTTAAAAGTTTTTAAGAGTCCGACAAGCACATCCACTCTAGTATTTCAGTGTGGGAGAGCCAGTCCTGGATGCTAGGTGATCAGTGATGGCTAACGTTAGCCTGCTCTATTGGATTTAGGGAAGTTGACACTACAGCAACCCTAGCTTGACGTTCACAATAAACAACAGTCCTAAAGTCATTTCTTTTGTAATGTTAAAAGTCAAACATAGTGTTTCAAAATGAAAATCCAAGTAGGCTATGTCAGCTAAACAGGGTCATGTTTGAATTCCATTTGACATTTTTCTTCTAAGTACAAAGGCTGGTAGGCTATCATCTACTGGTGTGGATGCTAACTTTTTGACTGGGACATGTCTAACATGTAGCTTTAGTCTTTGTCTTTTCTTGCATGATATCATGTATGTAGCTATCAACAGCATATTTAAGACACCTTGTTCACATGAAAAACATAGCAACAGTAACTAAGGGGGCTTTGTCAATTGCTGCTCCTGTTTTTATTATTATTATTATTAAATGCCTACCTTGTAATGCCTTTGAAGGTACTTGCTTTTAACTTTGAGGTCAAATTAGCTTTTTGTTGTTGTTTCATTACATTTAATTTCATACTTGGATATAAGGTCAGACTTCTACAGCCCCCTTTCAATCATTTTTTCCTCTCACCTTCATTTTGTTGTTGTCTTATGTTTTTGTAATATGAAAGGAAAATATGATGTTGGTGTGTTTATGAATGCTGCTGCAACCACTTGCTGTTGCCTTTGAAACATGAAAGCACCCAACTTCATCGGACTTGTTTGAATCACTTCTGTCACACTGACTAAACCAGACACACGCTTTCTTTACAACATACACAACTAAGTTGTTGTGCTTTGAGACAGAGTGCAACAAAATTGCACAGCTACAGTAAGAAGTAAGCTGTAAAGATTTATTCCTCTCAATCCCACTCATATCTCAACATGACTTTGTGTAAACATACACTCCGACTCCGACGTGACACACGGTTGGGTTTAGGAAACAAAGAACCTGTTAGGTTTAGGAAAAGAAGAAAGAGGAATTGTGACACAATCCCAGGTCTACTAGGTGAAAGTCCTGTGTTTTACCCATTCACCACCCCGACCAACGCGGATTTTCGGCCTTTCATATTACTCACTATGCCGTAAATTCACACGCTACCTCAAGGTAATGTAAGTCAATGGAGGCCAAACAGTGTTGATAAACATGCTAAAAAATGAGCATGCTTGGCGTGTCATACCAATGCCCTTTTATGAAATCAGTCTGCACATCTCATCTCTACCTAACTCTGCTGAGGACCTCTGCTGGGAGTAAGGACTGGGTCACATTTAGGATGGGTAGCTGAGCCTGAGGAGAGGCCTGCTGGCTTTGAAGATGTTCAATTGTAGGCCTGCTGCTCCCCCTCTCAGGCTGCTGAGACAAGATACAGCTGGCAGTAACCTCTGTGAAGTCCCTCTTCACAATTAAGACACAATTGAAAGGTTTGGTCCCTGTCTATCTGCCCACCCTCGGGGCTTCCACTAGAAAGAACAACGAGGGACGGAGAGACGGGTGTGAGCCGAGGAGATGAAAAGAGGGAGTCAAGAGCGAAGAGAGACGAGACACTTCTGAAAGCGAGGGTCAATATCTTTGAAATTTGAAGAATAGTAAGCGTGTGAAAATGTGTTTGTTTTTTCAGTTTCATACTGAAAGCGTTATGCGAGAGTGTCGGAGAGAAGCTGTCAAAAAGTCTGGCACCTTCAAAAACAGTGAGAGTGAACAAAAACCTCCCAGAGGACGGACCAAAAACAAGCTGTCCCCTTATAGAGACAAAACACACACACACACACACACACACACACACACACACACACACACACACACACACACACACACACACACACACACACACACACACTCACTCACTCACTCACTCACTCACTCCTTTTTGGCACTATCTTTGTGGGGACCCATCAATGACTGTATGCATTCCCTAGCCCCTTACCCTAACTTTAACCATCACAACTAAAAGCCTAACCATAACCTAATTCTATTCCTAATCCTAAAACGAAGTCTTTTGGCCCCACAAAGCTGTTGGGACCCCATAAGTCTACTGGACTCCCAGTTTTTGGGCCCCACGAATATAGTTAAACAGGATCACACACACACACACACACACACACACACACACACACACACACACACAAAAGAAGAAAAGAAAAGCAGATTAAACATGACTCCAACAGATTTTTTTTTTCTCACCTCATCATAGATCCGTTGGAATGTAATTTCATTTACTTGTCACCATTAATTCAATTTTGTCAAATAATGTCTCCTATTATCCGGCCAAAATTTAGTTCCCCACTCCATAACTTTTTAGAAAGTTTTCAACTCCTGTCACACAGCTGAACATTTACACAGCTTATAATTACACTGTCTCTGGGCATCAACTCTGATCTGAATTACTATGAGAGGGGCCTCTGTCTGCCCTTTCATTCAACCGCCCGAGCTCGATCCATTTTCCCGTTGCAGCCTGACATCTAAGAAGAGACGGGGGTGTGATGGCTGTGACGGTTGTGACAGTTCTCTGGGTCTCCTGTCCGTCACCCTAAACCTTTCACTGGCTGTCCGTCAACCTAACCCTTCCCTTGTCATCGCGGCTCCACTGTTCTGCAGATAATGCAACTTGTTAATTAGGCATGCAGCAGATTAATTAAACTGATACAGAGGTGTGGCTTCACTTTTCTTCTCCGTGCAGAGAGGAGTGTTGTCATTGCCAAGGTGAGAAGAGACAAAAAGGCAGAGAATTAATGTGCACAGGATTGACTTTCTTACCTCATGTGACTTTATATACCCTGATCATTCTTTTGGCCTTCTTTTTACAATATGGATAGATAAATGAAAAGCACTAAAGAGAGAGGTGGTGAAGGGAAAAAGCAAGAACAAGAGGGGGAAACGTAAAGAATAAAAGTGCTGGAGTCAGTGGACATAATCCCAGAAGCTCCAACGTCAAGTGCTGGCTTTAAAAAACACCGGTAGTAAAATGGAAGGAAAAGAGAGCAAAGCGCTCATTCTATCCGTCTCAATCCCTTCTTTAAAGCAGGACAAGTGGGAGGAGTGAACACAGGTGTGAGCAGCTGTGAGACTCGGTCTGCCCCAGAAATGGGAAGCTTTAATCTCTGCTGACCCTCTCTATCATCATCCTCTGGGACCTCAGCCACTGTCAACATACTCAATCACACACACACACACACACACACACACACACACACACACACACACACACACACACACACACGAGTCTTCTGCCTTATATTCATCCTGTGTACACACCTTTCACTGACCCATCAGTCATCAATATTAGTCTCTGCTAGTTTTCATGCCTGTTCCACCACTCACCCAAGCCTCTTTCCTCCTATTTTGGTTTTATGGCCCCTAACTTTATTCTTTTCATTCACTTTCATCGCTGCCTTCAGCAGATGTCTGTGCCCTGTGTCAAGACACCAGGTAATTGCTAATGTTGCTTCATATCTGCTGGATGTGTATATAGGCCTCTGTTTGTTAACATGTTAGCCATCAACAGCTGCCTTGTTGTGGGGCCAAAGAAATCAATTATTGCAGGTTAAAGTCTTAAAATGATTATTATTTTAAATAAAGAATCTACCATTGGGGTAATACACAAATCTTATTCTAAGAACATCATGTTCTCATCTATGAGCGACAAAGTCAAACAACCAATTTGGCTATGGCAAATGTATTACTTCCATTTTTTCTATTGGGATGCTAATGCTAGAGAGGTCATTATTGAACAAAACACCAATGCTGTTGTTTTCTTCAAGAATTATACTTTTACTCTTTATTCTAATACAGGGATCTGTTCTATTTCAATAAAATGACAATATACAATCTTGCTAGAAAAACTCCTAACACAATGGAAAAGCAATAAAACAAGTATTAAGTTAATTGCAGAATCAGTTTTGTTTTAGGAAAAGATTTTGAAAGGCTGAAAGTAAAATTTGGAGATTTCTTTTGAATGACATGTTCTTTGTGTATTTGTCATATATTGTGCTTGCTGTGACATATGAGGTTGCTACTAGATAGATATAACGTGCTCCGTCCCTCTCTGCATCTGTCGAGAGGAACTTCGCCTTGATTAATGCCTAGCACACATTCTTACAGCCACACAAACTGGAAGAAAAGGCAAAGCTAACGGGGGATTGCTGAACTGAGCTGAGACAAACTGACGTCACAGGCTCTGATTAACCCTTAAAAATGACAGGGATGGATGTCTGACACAACACAAGCTGTTTGAGATTGTTTTGACACTCCTGAAAAGTGACTGGTGTGTAATGTTATGTGATGAAACTAAGATGTGTTTTCCATTTTCCTCTGGGGGTTTAGCATCTGATCTAAAGTAACTGTCCCACACGCTAACAATCAAATTATTCAATTACAACTGCCTCGGATTTAAAGAAAAATCCATTTAAACTGTTTTGGAATAACTCGCCTTAAGTCAAGTACAATGTCTTACAAAGAGCAAACCAAAAGCAGCAAAGTGAAGAAATAAATACTGAGTATTTGTCAAAAATAATATGTGTTCAACAGACAGAAGGCTCAAAGTCAACAACATGTCTTCCTCAAATCGTCTGATTTTGATACGGCGTTTTCAGTGATGTCGTCCCTATTTGTAGTTTGTACTAAACTGCTTCCCTCCGAAGAATGTTCGGTGTGGAGGTATTTCTCTTTTTTTTCCCTTCAAAAACAGGTCAGCGTAGCCCCATGTTTCAGGTCATCAGTGAGCTCGGAGGGAGAGTAACTGGGTCGAGTTAGAGGATAGGTGGGAGTTAATACAACAAAGAAAAACAGAGAAAGGAAAGTAAAAAGAGTACAAAGGGATCTGTTATCGTCCCGTCGACACCTGGCAGCACTTTGGCAGGCCTCGGCGTTGACTATGATACAGGCTGACTCGGGGAGCCAGGGAGTTGAGCGTAGGGCGGGGCAGTGCAGAGAGTGGGCTTGGGCAGAGAGTTCTGAGCTGCAAGGTGGGAAGTAGTGTTTGGGGAAAGGGGGACAGGGAGACAGGCAAACCGCAGTTGGCAGCAGAGGAGAAAAAGGAAAGGAGGGTTTTTTTTCTTCTCTTCTGGTTCAGACGTGGGCGTGGTTGTGGCCCCGCTCTCCTCCGTGGTGCCCTCTCTCTCTGTGGCCGTGCCTCTTGTGCTTTCTGCGCTCCCTCCTGCCCTGGTGGTGGTGGCGCCGGTAGCGGTGGGCTCGTCGGGCTGACGGAGCAAACAGAGCGGGATAGGGAGACAGTGAGTTAGGAAGAGATAGGTAGGATAGGAAAGGCCAGGTGAGTGAGTCAAAAAGAGTGGAAGAAATGATGTAAGAGAGAAAAATCAGAAGCATACGCAGGGAAGTGAGAGCAGGTAAGGGACGAGGGAAAAGGGATAAAAACAGCAGCTGTCTGCAGAAGGGTTAGCGGTTTCCACCACACTGAGAGAATCTGTTTTATCTGACATTCAGTAGACAGGCGGCCCGTAGCAAGAGCACACTAAGCTAGCCACCCACTCACAGCCTCAGTAAAGCTCCTGGGGTGTACTGCCAAATTACGTTGCTCGGTCCCTTTCTGGATTTTGCCAACAAAGACATGTCATCTGCAATGAATGATAACGACATCATAACTCTGGGCTATAGAAAAAAGCAACTCTGTCCAAAGATACAGAAAAGGAAAGGAAAATAATTCTTTATCACTTTCCCCAGAAGCTACATTATTTCAGTATTTCATCATTACTGTCACATTGTGAGCTGAGTGAAATCAAATACAAGGGACAGTTTGCTGAATATTTATATACATCTCCTCTGAAGAGGCAAGATAATTGTGCTGAAAAGTTGGGACATTTATTTTGTCAACTCAGTCATAGTCGGAGTGAGTCCTATATAAAATGATTGTAGATAATAATAAATAACAATGTTTATTTTAAGGCTTAAAGGAGATCAGATGTGTGAACGTTGAATAAAGAAAGATTGATTTTAAATGCTAAATTGCAGTAAAATAAGAGCTGGCTTTAAAAGTGATCATTTCACTCAAAAACTCCATGAGAATGAATATGAAGATACTTTCTGCACATGTAATAGTTCAGTCCAAATGAACATTTTTAGTTTTTAGCACACATCCTTTGCATGTAATAAACCGGTTGCAAATCATTTGTTTTGAAATGTCTAAAAAGAAAGAAAGAGTAAAGCACTTCAAAGGAGACCCTACCACTTCTAAGTAAGCCCAGGGGGTTTCATTCATATGGCAACTACAGTAATCTTTTTGCTTGCAATTAATAATAATGAGAGCAGGGAGGGTGAGCCTTAATGTGCATGGTGACAGCACGTCCCGAGGGCAGTTAATGAAGGTGGGTCGTCTTACGGACCTATACTGGCATGTGCATGCAAAACATAATGAAATGTAAATGGGAAAATGGCCTAACAAATGGAAATACTGCTTTAAGTCTTGTTGTCTGCCCTCCCACTCTGTGTTTAAACGCTGTTGTGTAAAACTCACATTTTATGCAGATGATTTTAGGCCGGTCCCATTTGCCATTGGCACGACACTTAGCAGTGGGCACGTGGCGCTGCAGGAAGCCATCAGCACACTGGTAGCGTGCGACAGAGTGGATGTCATAGTGGGAACGCTTCCGACCAATCAGGAAGGCATTATCCACCGCGGGTGGGGCTCCGCAAAGCACTGGAGGGGAAAGAAAAGAGACGGCACAGAATATTAATAAGATTGTCCAGTTCTGTTTATCTTCATTTTCTCCTGTGTGATAAATATATATTCAATACTAATGACTTCCACCTGAGTTCACCTTATCAGAGTGCATGATTTAAACAGTTAATTAAATGTCTCTACAGGTTTCTGCATTCAGTGTGTATCCTGACTTCTGATTTGAAGGCACACATCTCTTAGAAAACCAGTTACAGCACTAACATGAAAATGTGGATTTAGCGTCTGCAGGACAGGCGGCCTGTCCAAGTCTCTGAGTGAGTGGGCAGCAAACAGTGAGTGATTCAGACAGAAAGAAGTAGAATCCAAATTTTCTTTTACACACGCTGAGATGGAAAGAGGACTGACATTCCGTTCAGAGACCGACAGGATGGACAAGCCTCAAACAACTTCACAGGTATTTTACCTCTCCTGTCAGAGGGTGCCAGCCTCTCCGGTGGTGGAGGCAGCGGAGTCCCTACATGGCAGATCTGCCTCTCAACATAATGTCCTTTCCCTATTAGTTTCTTTTAAAGATTATTTTTGGGCATTTTAGGCCTTTATTTGACAGGACAGATGAAGACATGAAAGGGGAGAGGGAGAGGGGGAATGACATGAAGGTTGGAGTCAAACCCGGCACCACTGCGTCGAGGACTAAACCTCTATAAATGCCCGCTCTACCAGTTGAGCTATGTGGGCGCACTCTCTATTAGTTTCTGCTGATGCGGCTAGAGTTTTCTTACAAAAGACGCTAGTCTGATGTTATATTTACACGGAAAATAAGCTTCTTTATATTTTGACGGATGTATTTTTTTTTTTTACTATCTTCTAAATGTATCAAATGGATTTAAATATTTATGAGATCTAAAATAAGTCAGCCCGAGCTCCTTTCAGAGAGAAAACTACTATAGGAGCTGACTAAGGTTATGAAAGTTTATTTGAGGTGAAAAAACCTCCACGCTGCCACAATCAAACAAAAAAATGCCCTATTTTGCTAACGCCAGTGCCTACAGAACCATTGATTCCACCCTTGAATGTGATTTACAAACTTCCGTTCTAAAAGCGGTAAATTGAGGACATAATCAGCCATCAGAAAATGTTCATTCCCTTGTCCTTGTCCTAATACTTCTTAAATTCTTAATAAAGGAAAAAAATGTCATTAATTCTGATGAAAGGTTTAATGCCGCATTTACAGTTTAACGTGTTGTGGATGAAGAAGGCAAAAAGCACTTTGCTTCTCACTAGAGACGATCACACACTCAACACAAATGGAAGGTAGTTTTCCATTAGCCCTAACCTATGTACACTGTTGAACGATTTCTTGCAGCAGGGACAAGCAAGGTCAGAATGTATTGAAGTGGGGATAAAAGAAAATGTCACTAAACTCAGAAAAAAGAAATGGAGCTGTGATTTCATGGGAGAACTAGATTTCTTAAATAAATGAACTTTTCAAAATACTCCAACGCTGCTTCTCAATCTTGAAGCAGTGGCTTACACCGTTGAGTGTGGATTTTTGTAAAACCACTGTTTGAGACTAAACATTGAGCCCCTCCTGGTATCTGCATGTGCCTGATAGCAGAAGAGTCGCACACTCTCAGAACAATAAGTTTGCTTACATGATGAGATTGGCTTATAGAAACTATGTATATAATATCGACACCCTCTCCTGCTGTGGGTTGCTTTCTGTGTACAGGCAGATTTTGAAAATTCAGACTAAGTACCCAACACACTCAAGACGGTGGCTATAGTTAATGCAGCAATAATCAATATTTTTATATCAATAATCAATCACATGTAATGTGAACTCTGTCAAGTAATATAGCTGGAGAGAGTGGAGTTGTTTAGTCTGTGATTTGCAAAGCTGAGAAAGTAAACTATTAAAATATGCCACCTTAGAAAGTAAGAAGCAAAAATTGCGTTCATTTAAAGTGTCTGGATTAGAACTTGGGGAAGTGTGGGTGAAGAGATGGAAAATGAAGATGGAGAAGAAAGACTAGAGCTGAAGAGAAGAGGGGGTTTGTGGAGAAGAAAAAAAAAGGACATTTTAAAAGTTCTTAGCATAGTACGGTATGTGTCCAAATTAGAAATCTAGAATAAAGAATGCACATTACTGCATGTATACACATATGGCATAGGTGTTATGTTATAGTTATAGTATTGGATATTAAATTTAGCGTGGCCGACATTAGAAGCTAAAGTCACTCCTGCAGGTGTGTGTGCTTTAACTGCATACTTGAAAGCAGCATGTTTCTAGAGTGTGCCCGGGGGAGTCAGTGGGAGTTGGTGGCATGGGGAGAGCTGCAAATAGTTAGGTGCAGGTTCTTCTCAGCACTCCTCCATGGCCTCAAAGCATCCGCACACCTACTGACAATACTGTTAGAATGAATCAGAGAGAAGTGAAAGTGTGCGCATTCTCACTGAAATGCTTCTGGGAGCAAAGTCTCACAGTAGATGTGGATTCTTGTTTATTAAATAACAAACTGCACTGTTGGTGTGGGTGTTTGCTGAGGTGCCACTGACAGCCTAGACCACTTGACAAAGGCAGAAAATGGTGATGTTTTGGATCACTATACAGTACCATGCAGTACAAAATACTTAGAATGCAATGTACCATATACTATGGTGTATCTTTACCATGTGAAGTGTATCTGCAAACAAGACAAAAATGATATTTAAGATTCCTACAAACTTTATTGACATCACAGAGCAAACTCTACTTAAACAGCACACATTTTAAATGTACTTAAACAAAAAAATGACCAAGATCCAGGGTACAAGCGGCAGAAATGGGTTTCCTCAGGAGGTGGGCTGGCGTCTCCCTTGGAGATAGGATGAGAAGCTCAGTCATCCGTGGGGAGCTCGGAGTAGAGGCGCGGCTGCTTCGTGTCGAAAGGAGCCAGTTGAGGTGGTTCTGGTAAGGATGCCTCCTGGGAGCCTCCCTAGGGAGGTGTTCCAGGCACGTCCAGCTGGGAGGAGGCCTCGGGGAAGACCCAGGACTAGGTGGAGAGATTATATCTCCAACCTGGCCTGGGAACGCCTCAGGATCCCCCCCGTCGGAGTTGGTTGATGTGGCTTGGGAAAGGGAAGTTTGGGGTCATGTACTGAAGGTCCTCTTCATCACTATATTTATATAGTATATTTTAGTAGTATTTATATATATACTATATTTTGCAGCATTAGTACACTGTAGCGCATTATGTTACGGGTTAATGAAACAAGGTACAAGTTTTTAATGTTTATTGGAAAATATTACCAATCTGTTTTGTGGAAGTTGCAGCTGGTGTTGATTGGAGGCCCTGTCAAGAGAAACAACTGTTCTCAGTTTGCTAGTTTGGTTACCTACACATGTGCAGTATGGTATAATCTTTGCCTGATTAATTGAATGCAGGTTAACAGTTGCTGCTTATACAATAGTAAAGTCTGTGTTAAAGTAACTCACCTCTGTTGTGTCTCCTCTCCAAAGCGTTCGTGCTAAGAAAGTCCCCAACGTATCGTGCCCCATTTTAAAGGTTCTGGGAGATACCATGTTTCAAGTAGCAAAGGGGTGTTGAGTACTTTAATTAACTGTACTTGGATGAATTGTTCAAACTAACAATGTTTGAGTGTATTAGGTAACATGATGCAAGTAAATTGAGATAACAGTAGGAAAGAAATGTATTTGATGTGGCTGTTGTAGTTTGTGTAGTAATGTGTAATTGAGATAATGGCAGTGGCAGGCTATAAAAAGATCATCTAGCACTGCTGCGGTCAGGACTACATGCTGCAGGTGGTGCTCGGTTTGTTTGTTTCTTGTTCTTCTTGGGTTCATTGTCAGTGAAATAAACACCTGTTGATCTGCACCGTACCTCTGCCTTAAGTCTGATGCTGTAAATATCCAACCAAAAACTTAAATTTTTCTTAGACTATCTGAATATACCTGTCTGGAACTCTCTATTTTAGTACCTGTCTCTTTGAGCCCCCCCTTCCAAAAAAGCCCAGTCTGCTTGGATTGGTCAGCGTTTCTGGATCTATGTAATGAGTCAAAATCTCTACAGAGAATGTTTTGTCAAAGATTTATGCGAGCCAGTGAGCAGTGTAGTGCGGTGAGAGAGAGAGCAGCTCCTTGGAGGTCTTTTGGCTCGTGTCCCTGCACACACCTCCCTGAGGAGGATGTAACTATCTGTAGCAGCGATGTCTACAAAATGACAAGATAGGGTCTCTGGGGGGAAGTCTGTGGCTGCTCAGGTGGGGTTGGTGAAGCGGACCTTCATCTCCTCCTTCCTTCTCTTCCTGTCTCTGACCACACATATTCATTTTCAGCACTAAACACAAGTCAACACAAAGATTAATAATATATAGGGATTATAGCACATATACTAGCATACTGTATATTAGGGCTGTCAAAATGAATGTGATACTGTAATAACGAGTTTACGCAAATTCCTTTTAATGGCACACAAGTGCTCCGTGATAACATCCAGGGGAAACCCGCTATCCGGAGATGAGAAGAAGGCAGTTACTGCCATGGGTGTGGTGTATGCTTTTGAAGAGGCCGGGCTGCACCCTCTGCGGCTTCAGAAGGTTATACCTGATCCTAAATCGCAAAAAAACAACTGTTAAAAGCCACACCCTTAATCTAAAGAGAGACTTCCCATTCTAAATAACAGGCTTTATAACTTGCTTAACCTCCTAGGGCAGAAATGGATAATGGAAAGATGGTTATCTTGAGAAGACTAAAGTACGTCAAGTCTCAAATACTACTTTAGCTTAAAACAGTCCATTCATAACAGTTGAGAAATGAGCTGTGCCTCAATTAAACACAGTGGGAGTGTGTGCACTATTTCAGCATAGACACTCCTCCTGTGGCTTCCTCACACACATGTGAACTGGTCTTTTCCCTCAGTCCCTTCTGAACTAAAATGTCAATTGCTTGTGCATTGTGGGATTGTGCACTACACCAGCTAAAACTCCATGTTCACACACACACAACTGCAAACATGCACGGTAGCTGGTTGGGTAATTCATTAGAAGTAAAAATAGTTTTCCCCCTTTTTTTCAAAGTACATTACACCAATGGCAGTGTTACATGAGACAATGTGTATCTAGCAATGATTACATTACACACCAGTGGACACATCAACTGCTAAAGGCACTGACGACAGCCTATCATCTCCCAAAGCACTCTGAGAGCGAGCTGAGCATGTCATGCAGAATTAGATTTCCTGTCTCCATACATACTAACCCATCCAAAATGATGGAACAATTTCATAATACTTACATGTCCTGTTGTGGGCAATTTCCCTCTCGTCCTCGCTGGAAGCGCTCAGAGGAAGAAGAATACGCGACTCTCTCTTTACTTGAATTCAAATGTAAGTGTGAAACGTGTGCTTATGCACCCCATTAAATCTAGTTTTTTTTATTCATTCTTCCTTATACAAGGATGATCCAGCAGTGAAATACTGCTTCTAAATGTACTAACTACTCTTGTTTAAATTTACTAAATGTATTGTTCATCAATATAACAGGTTAAAAGCCACCCAGCTAAAAAGCTCTCCCTTTATATTTTCTTATTCATGAAGATTCTGTATTCTGAATGGTTTACAGTATAGAGTTAACGTGATGTTTGAAATATCTGGAAACATTTGAAGACAAAACCACAGCTGTTTGTCTACCTTTTCGGCATCTTTATGCAGATATGAAGCTGGCTACGTAGCTCACGGTAAAGACTTTTTGTAGGAAATCAGCAGGTTAAACGACGTGCAATATTTGATGTGTTTTCAACATTATAGGCTTGTGTGAGTGGGTAGTCAAAATAATATGTGTGATGAGTCTGGCTCTCTTTTATCTGACCATCTTCTCATCAGATGACAGTCTCACCTTGTTTCAGTCATATGTCAAAACTATCGTCACCATCTGCATGACACATCGCCCTGACTGGGCTTACATGCTGCTGTTATCGCTCTGTTAAGCACAGAACTTGCTGATGAACAGACAAACAGATCCCATGAGCTGTGAGCAGCAGAAAGCGGGACAGAGAATACTCAGCATGGAGCTGACAAACTTCACTTATAAGACAAGACATTACATGGGGTTACTGAGAGTGAAAAAAGAGGCTGGCGGGGAAAAGATGAAAAGACACTGGTGATTGTAACTGACTGATTAAGGTCGGAGGTGGGCTAGACACAGGGGACTTGTGACAGTGTGCATCTGAGGTGGTGCAACACCTTGCTTGTGAAGGAAATACCTTCCCTTTCATGCAAGGATAGAACTTAGTGTTTCAGGGGACCTACTGTGCCTGAGGCTTTAGGAGAACGCTTTCTACGCTTCTGGCCTCTGATGAGAAACCATCTGTTAAAGCACAATGATTTGCTTAAATTAACATAATGACCATCAGTAAGGCCTTAAGGGCTTTTATGTTGAGGCTGATCTAATATTCAGTGATAAAGAGGAACGATTAGGGAAGCTATTTCATTAGTTCTACAAGTATAGGTCAAACACACCCAGTAGAGGCAACCCCATAGCTTTAGGGTTACGATGACCACAATGTTGACAACAATGAACCGAAATGTCTGAAATTTCTCTCCTTCCCCAAATACTTTAAACCTACCCAGGAAAAGATGAATTTTAATAACTGACTATTACCGTGCTCTACTGTCAACATCTATGTACAGAGCAAGATAGGATTATATGGATCATCCGACATTTATCAAAGTAATAATTACATTTAAGAATGCTTTAAAGAGTTTGGAGTCAAAAAGTTCTTTGCTGAAAGTGAAGAATAACAACTAATACCGAGCAACCTTGCACCTACTTACAGCGAAATGTAGGAGTAACCTTTAAGGGCAACTCTCAAGTGATCACATGTTTGATGAAGTGTATGCTCAGAGTGGGGATTTTATATCTGGAACAAATCATTTCTTTTGAACGACTCTTAAAGAGGAAAAAGTTAACTCAATTCGCAAGCGGGGGTGTTTAACAAAGTTGTTTAATTATTCCACTAAAAAAGCTTGTGGTACGTAGCGAACTTGTTGGGTAAAAACAGATGGCAAATAAAATGAATCCAAACTTTTTCTTGGTTTTTGAACCTCAGATAAATGCAATAAAATCCCATCCTATTAAATATTCAAATATTTTGCAAATAGGTGGCTAAAAGTACCATATTCTTAATTACACATATTGCTTCAGATAACATATTGCACATCATGACCAATGATGTTTTGTACAATCACTCCAAACCATGTCTCAAAAAATGTGTGTGCACCACTGTCTCTGAACGCCAGTCATCTGTGATCTAGGATATTTAGCTTTTATTTTTAAACTAGTGAGCCTACGGCTAAAACCGAACAGCCAACAGTGGCTTCTTGTGTCCCAGTATTTCTCTTAACCTGCCTCTTCTTATCGGTCATAAGCCTGACCTGTATGCAAATGTGTGGCAAAAAATAAGTTTTAATAGGCTCTCAGTGGAGCATGTCGTGGCTTAACTCAAGCTCCAAGAAGGGGCAGCTGCAACAAGGGATGGGAAGCGGAGGTATCGGCATATGTAGGAACTTAACAAACAAATAAGTTTGCTCACCTCGTTTTGCTGAGCTGAAGTTTCCCGAAACACAAAGCAGAAAATACATTGTGCTTCAAAATGCACTTCACCTTAGCAAAACAGAACATTTGGCAGAGAAAATGCAAATGTGGTATGAGAAGACGTAGAGAACGTTTTAAAGTTGTGCTGGCGGATGATGAGAGATGGAAGAAAGAGCGCTGGTGAGCAGTAATGAGTGTGAATCTGAAGTACACAGATTGATGGAAGAGTTTCGGTGCTAATCTCTTCCGCTGCACAGAGATGAGTTTAATGTTAAGTATGACACAGCCAGGATGTTCCCCTGAAGGTGCATGTGCTGTCAGAAACAACACTTCACATAAAAAGAATATTTTGTCATCTTTCTTCACTTTCAATAATTCTTACCTCTCTATAGTCATCTTAATCACCTGTTGAAGTTGCAGCGTATGCCACTCTCTCCTCTCCTCTCCTCTCCTCTCCTCTCCTCCTCTCCTCTCCTCTCCTCTCCTCTCCTCTCCTCTCCTCTCCTCTCCTCTTTGTTCTCACCTGTGCCCTTCTTGCAGACGTACGGCAGGTTGTAGTTGCAGGGCACGTCATTCCATTTGCCGTTCTCATGAGCAATCATAACAACGCAGTCTTCTCCTCCAGCGAAGAAGTTGTCCGGCTGGTTTTCACGCCAGTTCTCATATTGCTGCATAGGCACACACAGAAAACAGACACACAGTTAGACAAACAGATGGGTGTCTTTTTAAAACTCCAATTAAACTTCCTTTTCTTGGCATGAGACACTAGTCACTGATCAAACATCTATCAATTATGCACAGAAGATTATTTTTCATGTTCTCCTTTTGCCGTTGTGATGTTTCTACATGTAACGATGGATAATTAGAATACTACTTTCAATGGCACAACAAAATGCATCCTGCGCATGCTAAAGATCTGCTGTAATTATCAGTAGATGAAGCTGTACTGCAAAACAAACTGCTGTTCGGGATGCTTCCAGCTGCGATACTGAGCATCCAGATGTATATAGTTTCTCTAAGGCTTTAAACTCCACTGGGATTGACAGCTGACTAAGTGACAAAACAGACACAGCTGGTTCCTCACCAGGTCCATCTTGTCAGTCCACTGAAAGTCGTCCTCCACTGTCCGGTCATTTAACCCGATCCAGGTGTTGTCATGGCTTAGACCTGAGTAGGAGGTAGCAGAGGAAATGAATGCAGAGAAAGAAAACAAGCATGGACATCCAGTACACAAACAACAGACAAAGTAGTCCAATACAAAACAGAAAGAGTATGGCTCTGGCACAGTCTCAACAAAAAGAAAGTGTCTTTCACAGATATATTAGTCAAGTTTCCATCCAAATGTAACCCAAATTTTAACAACATTTCTAAATAATCGGCTAAAGAAAATGCTAATACATTTCCATCCAATACTGTTGGGTGAATATTAGGAGTTACACCAACATTTTTTCACCTCAGCCAAGATATTTCAACTTATTTGTTTCTTGTATTTACAGCGTTTCCTCTTTTTGTTTTTTTTTAAGTGCAAATTGAAAATGCCTTTAAAATAAGGGAATGGAAACACAGTTATTGTTTGGTATTGCAATAGATTTCACAATACTGTAAACATTTCTCAAAAGCAACCACGTCTGTAAAATAAGGGTGTAATTCCCTTTGATGCATTAGAAATGAAATTATGCATTATGAATGTATGCATTATCTTATGAAAGCCAAGACAATAACCCCAGATGACATCAGCCTCCCCCAGAGTCACAGAAAACATTATACTGTTTGCTCAGGTTGAGTACTACCCATGACTTGTAAACTAATCTTTGCTGGACTTTAGATGTAAAATCTAAAGTGTTTCTCTCTTTGTGCAACAGATGAAGTCCTGGTGCTGGACAGCAGCAGGCACAGCTGAGAGATCTGCTCTCTCTGGCCTCAGCTGCAAGACCAACATTAATGAAGGTATGCTGTGTTTGTCTCTGATGCACTGGTGATGAGTTTTTTGTTTGTGTGAAAGGACCACTAATGGTGGTTTGGGTTAATCTCATTTGTGTTTTTTTTTTAGGGGGGTTGTATGGGAATGGAATTTCAATCATGGTGTATCTGCTTGACATCATTACCAGGCCCATTAATCTTGCTAATGGCTCTGATCCCCTTATTGCAGGGGTGGGGACGTCCATTTTCGAGGCAATTAAACACAATTTTTGGTAACTATGTGAAAGAAAGATGGGTGCAAGATGGATGGCACTGTCCTGGCATCTTTCCTAGACAGAAAGTGTATCAGGTTTTACAGGGGATGATAAGACATGTGGCGAAAGGCTGAGAGTGAGGCGATCAAGGCTTAGGCATCAAATAGCATTTGCAAATAATTCAGGACAACATGTCTAAGATACTACAGTAGGTGGGTGGACTTTGCTACACATGGCAACCATTGAATCTAACAATGAGAGTTATTTGACTGTATTTCATTTGTATTTTCAAAATACAAGGGTAGAAAAATCTGCCCATGACATGTGACAAAAATCTTTTTCACACAAAAATCTTAATTAAATCATTTTTACTTCATACTTGTCCTCTTTAATCCAGTTTCAACATATTGACACACAAATGCAGTCACCCCACCCGCTGTGGGGAGTTCACCTTTTTCAAGACAAATGACATCCAAAGAAAGAATATGATATTATATTAAATGTTCTGTCACAGACACTTAGATCAGAGCCTATAGCACCTTTTCATTGCAACAAATGGTGATTAAACATTTATTTGGCTGAACAGACTCGGCTCCTGAGGGGATTTTTCAGTGGGGGGCGCAATAAACCCCTTCAAGGACTGTTGAGAGCAGAACCAGGCAGACATTTATCACTGAGTTATGGAATACACATAAGGCAAGAGCTGCCATGGCCAAGTATAGTAATATTAAGGCAGATGGGTAGATATCCATCAACTGCTAGTAAAAGCAGTGTGTAGCAGGCAGGCAGGCAGACAGCAGAGAGATGGCTGAATTATAAAGGCCATGTAATTGCCCTTATTTATACAGTGGTGACTTGTTTAAATGTGATCGGTGGTGGAGAGTTGCCAGATATTTCTTGAGTTATAGAGTTGGGAAGAGCTGCTGGTTCCATAAGTGTTTTTTAAATCATTTTAAATTTAAAAGTTTTCTCTTACATTCTAAGCTTTCCTCGAAATAGAAACACCCAGGCTTTAACGGTTTTATAGATTCATGATGTGGTGATAAGTTCAAATTATTTCTACTTCGATTCTGATAAATCATGTTATGTTATGGGGGAGGTTCTCGATGCTGGACTACCCATCAGCCTTAGCTGCTGTTGCTATAGATTAAAAAACAGTCAGAGGTGCAAGTCAAAAACTGTCGCAAATTACTGTGAATGTCCATAAAACTGGACTTACAGAGGCCAAGAGAATGATTGCAACCCGTTGGAAAACACCTCATGACTTGTCTATTCGTACGGACCCTTTCCTTTCTGGATGTTGTGTATATGGAGCCCTCCACGGATAGCATAGGTGGAGCCCCGGGAAGGACTTTGGACACTTGGCTCAGCATTGCTGGATCATTGAAGTCCATGCTATAGATTTGTGCTAAAGCCGTCTCACTTCTGTCTGTGTGTGTGTTTGGTCATCTTTGTCTCCCTGTCGATGCCTCTTGTTTGTTTGTTTGTGTGTGTCTGTTTCTGTGTGTCTTGTTTGTGATCTGTGGGCATCGTTCTTGCTGTTGTGTTTTTGTTGTGTCTCCCTTTTTCCTGTATTTCCTCTTTGTTTTGGTGTGGAAACATTTGATCACAAGGAAGGATTGTGAAAAAGGTGCACTGTGCCTTCTTCGGTGTGTGTAATATACTTTCCTGTATGTTGTCATCTGGACCAATGTTTTGCACTTTTGTTTGGCTGTTTAAATAAAAAAATTGGATCACAAAAACACTGTGGCAAATTGAAAGAGCTCTATAAAAAATTGGTACAGACGTGTTCCATGACATAGTCATGTTCACCACTGGATGAACTGTTATCACGTTGGCGATTCCCCTTACTTTTTACCCATCATAAGGTCAAATTGTTATTTGTCCAATCATTTAGTTTAAAACCAAATACCTGAAAAATATAAATAACATTCCCATGAGCCTCAGTTTGTAATTTGGGTTTAGTGGTAGTTATCAAATATTAGCATGCTAAAACGCTAAACAAAGATGGCAAAAATAGTAAACATTATACCTGCTAAACAACAATGTGTTAGCACAAGGGCGTAGGTTTAGTCCCAACAATGGGGGGAGGGGTGGGGGGCATTGTAACAGGGGGTCTGGGGGTTGTCCGCCATAAAATGTTGAGCGCAAACTCTAAATTTCCTGCATTCTGGTGAATTTTTATGTACCAATTTATGGTGCAAATGTCTTTATGTAAAGGAAAATTAATATTCTCCTGTATTGTAATATCTCACGTGTTTCAGGATGTTTTTTTAGTAATCATGTACATGTCTACAACAAATCTGTTAGAGAACGAGACCTTGTTTAAGCCAGAAGCTCCGAAGTTTAAAGCTAAGTTTTTCACGGCCCTGTTGTGTTCTTTAACCCCACACCAAGTTCAGGTTTTCCGCACGTTTTTTTTTTTTACCTCTTTTGGGGAAGGGGTTGTCTTTTATATTTTTTAGAAAGAGGAAACAAATCTGCCTACTGTATATGTTAGCACTGTCATTGTGGGAATGTGGTCAACTAGGAGATTTGATTGATTTTAAGAAGATTGTTATGCCCATCAAGATGTGAAAGTGCTGCAACTAACAGTTTAATAACATTACTGAAAATAAATAGGACTTATCTGTATAATTTAAGATATCCTGCAGTGTAATCTTTTCACAAACATTTACTTAGGCTACACTGTCTGTGCCAAGTCTTTGTCCTAGCTTTGTCCTTAACCTCCGCCCACCTTTGATGAAGTTCTGCTCGGCCAGGCTGTGGATGCTGGCCAGGTGGCCGCTGTGCTCCCTGCAGTCCTTCTCGGCGTCCTCCCAGGTGTGTCTCCGGCTGAAGTACCGGTAGCAGTGGCCGTGGAACTTCCTCCACGTGTGCTCGCAGCCCTCAGTGTCTGCAGGTGTACAGTGGGAATTAAGAAAATGAAGGGGGATGTAATTGAAAAAGACAGCGATTAGTCAATGGGAAATCCATATGGGAAGAGAAATGTGTTGTTTTTTTAGTCGTTTAACACCCACAGCAGATAGATGCAAAAGAATAACAGCATTGCACAGGAACGGAGTAGGAGGATTTAGGACTAAGAGGAGGGATATGATTATTTCGTCGTATTTATTTTTGTATCCACACAGCAAATTTCTCCGCTCTTGCAGTGAACAAGATCTATATATTGCCTCCCCCTCTTCCTCTTTCCCCTTTCCTTTCCTTCTTCAGTACTATCTTGCTCTAAGTGCCCTCTGTGACAACCCTCTCCATCTCCATCCCTCTTTGTGTCTTCCTCTCTTTGATTTGACTTGGACTTTTAATCCACAGCAGAGGCAAGTTGGCGGTGAGACACCTTAGACCAGTGAAAGGGTGTTTTAATCTATTCAAATGACAACAATCCTTAGAAATTGCTTCCAGTGCACAGCGCTCGCTTGGTAATTAAGCCCTGTCACAGCCCTGTCAGCACACCGATGCTCCCTCCCTCCTTCTTTCCCTTCATCTCTCTCATCTATCGGCCTTCATTTGTCTGGGGGTTAGCGGTGTGACTGTGAGCTGTACATGCCAAATGTGATGTGTGCGTGTGGCTTTTGGTTCCATGTTGGATTGTCTATGTGTGCACAGCTGTGGGCGTGCAAATGTGTGTTAACTGGAATATGTGGAAATGTAGGAGTGGATGTGGTTCAGGCTCGATCTGTCAGCTAAGCCACCTCTGGTTTCCCCCTCATCCTCACCCACTCCCTCCCCCCCTCCCTCCCTCCATCCCTGCAGTGTGGGGATCAGAAAAAAAGGCCTCAGCTTTTCCTCCAACAAATGTGAAGCGACATCAGTAAATTGTGTGGTGCAAATTGAGCCGTATGGGGCCATGTTTAGTATGCAGAGAGTTGCGGTTGTTGCCGTGAAATGAAGAGGGTTGAGAGGACAGGAGTGCATTATGAAAGCCCTTCTAATATAAAATAAGGTCCTTGAAAACCCTCATACTGCATTGAGGGAGTAGATGCTTTTCATACTGTTAGGCTCTCCTCCATTCACTAAGTTGTTCAGGGCTGTTTGAGTGCAGAGACAACATGCACTGGGGTCACAGCAGGACTTCCTCCTCAGGAGAAGCTACATTTTGTCTCTTAAAGCGAGGTTTTGCAAACTCACTGTACTCACTCTGGTTCGAATCAATGCATTTGCCAATTAAAACATATTTCTATATTTTATTTTTGGCAGCTCTATGCAATCGCTCACTTATAAGCTGTACACAAATGCCTCCAATAAGTGTAAAAGTAACAAAAGCGCTAATTGACAGTGAGCAATGGTGTTGAGTATCACCAACACATGTCCAACACGCAAAATGTACTTGCACCTTGTGCTCAGAAGGTAGTTTCTTTGATAGAGAGAGAGAGAGAGAGAGGTAGAGCAATAAAGAATGAAGAGATTAATGTTTGCATATATCTGGAAGATTTATGGAGGAGACTGTCCAGTTTTGATCACTCTCTGATGCTGTATTCACCACCGTTTGAAATTCATCATCCATCCGCTCCCCTGTCTGATATGCATTCACTCAGTCCCATAAACTAGGTCTGATGGATGTCGAGTCCTATATACAAAAGAAGCCTGTTACCACTGTAACCGTGAGACACAGGTGTGGTTAAGTAACACACCTCACATTTTTTGTTTTTGGTAAATTTGGGGACTGAAATGTGTTGATAACGGTCAAGTACTGAAAGCTTTACTTGTTGTTTGAGCAAATACTTAAGTGATTCAAATAGAGTGTTTTATACAGGCAACGTCTGCTTTGTCAAAACCTTTTTTAGATTTCACAAAGTAAGGTATCCAAAAAGTATTCTTGTGGTACCTGTCCCGAAACTTGGTTAATGTACTTTCACATTAGTATTACAAAATGCTAAATCATAGTGAGCCCTAGTAAAGCAAATTGCGTTTGACTGGGCTCAATCACTAATGGCTACTGCTCTCTCATGTTTCTCTACATATGAAAATAGCTTCATCCACCACAGACATTTTGAGAACATAAATCCATGTCAGTCATATGACTAAACCCAATTTACTACTTACAAATATTACAAGACCAAAATCTGTCATACACACAAACTACAGTAGTGAATCACCACCTTAGTGCTTTACTTTAGTACTGTAGTATTACTAAAGTACTCCTTTTAGCAGATGTATGTTCTCTGAAATAGCACTTGATGATGTGTCTTGTTTTTTTAAATAGAAATATGAGTTCTCATGTTCTTTCTCTGTGCCAGACAATTATTTTGTTTCTTTGGCCAAAACATAAGTTTGGTGTTGATTTCTATTTACTGAACTCCTTACTACTTACTGAACTACTTGTGTCTTCTGAGCAGTGATGTCAGCTCTGATAATTATTGTAAATGTGGAGAATTGCTTCATTACTTTGCCTGCTCAAGTTTCTCCTGGTGGTCTGGGGATTGAATCTAATGACCTTGAAACACGCTAAAGACATGAAAGCCAATTAGCCACTTCCACCTTTCCCACCTCCTGTGGGTGGCTCAGCGGCTCCTTGGTTAGCCCTGTTGCCTTAATCGCAAGATGAGCCTGGTTTTAACTTCCTGTTTGTAATAGATTTCCTTTCACAATGCACAGTGGAAACACTTACATACTCATACTTCTGAATATAATATAATTCTATTATGCTTGGGTTAGTCTGGCTCAACGGATGTACACTACTGGGGCAAAGCCTGACATTGAGGTCTCTTCCTTTCTCCAACTGGATCTCAGCAATCCATTTTGCAAGGACGTCGTCGCTGCATCCGGGGGACGATTGGGATTGGTTTAAAGAAATACTAACAAGCCAGAGTGTTTTTTTCCCCCTCATCCCAGAATATATAAGGGGTGTAGCCAGCGCTGTGGAGAGAGGTCTGGCAATGCCAGACTATACCTGGGTCAACTTAGTCACTTAATAGAAAGAACAGTTTAGTAAAGATGGTCTGATTTAAACTTTTCTATTGCTTGAAAATGAATGAAACCTCTTTTACACATGAGCTCAGCTGACAAAAGGAAGCTCTTGTTATCTTAAAAATGATTTTAAATTGCTGGAGATTATGGATAAAAAAGGCTATTCCCAAACTAATTAATTTAGCATTATGTAGATTTTGCAGCCTACAGACCTAATTAGGCAATATGGAAATGTGCTGTTAATGTTACCACACTAATGGACTGGTGACCATTGCGGGTTGTTTCCCTATGTTATTTTTCAATATGTAGAACGTTTCAGGACCATTTTAGTAATGTATTAAATTCTACTAATATTAAAGGAACAAACTGGATATCTAATGTTGGAAATGTCTCACAGCTTCACAGGAGGCTGGCTGTGTTAGAGTCAGCATTTGTGTAGCACAGGCCGAGTGCTTCTGAACAGAGAGCAGTAAATTAGCATTAGAACCATGTTACTACTGTTATCTCTGGTCTTATGGGAACTATAAATCAGTCACTGCTGATGTAATTTTCTCTGCTGACGGCTTACTTATACACTCCTTCACCTGACCTGGAAGCTAGCTGCTCAAAATGTTTGCCCACATGGCAGCTGGTACATTGTGTTTGCATTGGGAGTGGGTCCAGTTTGGCTGATGAAGGTGGCCGATGGGTATTATCTACAGCAACAGGGACGGTAGAGATAGGGTAGAGACAAAAATAGACATGCATATACACATATCTATAAATGAAACATACTTCACTGAATCACACATTGACTGCAGTGAGTCTGTACTGTACGTGTAGAAGGCCGGTGCTGGCCAGATTGAAGCCTTTAAAAACCGGAACTACAAACTAAACACACACAAATGCAGACTTGCTGTGATTTCTACTTGGGATTTACATAAGCATACACAATGATTTGACGTCCAAGGAAGACAAAAAGCTTAAGTGCATTAAACACTGTAAGATGCAAAGTGGGAGGACAGAATAGAGAGAGAGAGACAGAATAAGGAAGTAATAGAGTTGCATAAACTGAAAGAGAGAGAGATAGTAGAGATAAAAAGTAAACAGGCATGTTTTCTTCCCCTCAGATCTTCAACCCAGTCTCTGCTGATTTCTTCTCCCACTCGCTGACAGTTAGGCTCAAAGCCCAACATCACATCAACTTCTTCAAATATTTAGACATTACTCAAGTCGTCTTCTTTCTCCCGTTTTTCCCTCTGTCAGGCGTAGAGAGAGGCAGGGGGTATGTTTCAGCGATTAATATTCCCACAGACTTTAGTGAACGGCAGTTAGGAAATAAAAGGCCATACACTTCCAGCTGACTGATTGGCTCATTTATCCACATCACCAAGTGCTATTTCTACTGCTCGGCTTTTTCAGATCCCTTGAATGATGAAACGGGTGTGTTTGCATATGTGTATGTGCTGCCATTATGCCTCCTCCCTGTGTGCCTCTTTGAAGGCTGACAGCTCAGCGTGCCATTTGCAAGAGGGCAGATAATAGCGGTCCAGAGAGAGAGGACGTAAGTGAGAGAGAGAGAAACAGAGCGAGTGAGATGAGAGAGAATCTGCTGATAGCCAGCGACCAAAGGTGAGAATGTGAGCGTGGCTGTAGAATTACTAATGGTTGATACGAGTGCAGTGTTGAGTAATGGAACATCTTAATAGTTTGATTCTCACAATTAGGAGTAATGGATGTTACAGTAAAACAGCTACAGAGCGCAACAGGAATGACTGATGCCAGTATGCATGGTTAGTCCATAGACGTGTCTTTGCACATTGATGATGCTGATGGAGGAGGCTAAGATAAAAGTGAGGGCAGCACAGGCCCTTACATTAAAAAGACAAAATCCAGTTAATTCAAATGGACACAGTAGGGACAGCACACCCAATCAACATATTTGTATATTCCATTGTCTGAATCAATATTATTCTAAAAAAAAGTGACAGCAAATGCCAAGCAGCCTTGCACCTGAAATGGTGAAATTCCAGGCCTGCAGACAGGTGAACACGTATCTCAAGCATGAGAACAACTTCCTCGTTACAGTAATGTGATTACTTTTTTCAGTAACCAGCATCTTGATATTCAGTTATTACATTACAGTTACTAATCCCAGTGCTCTGTTATTGTGACAGTTTTGGGGTTGACTTCTTTTGCAATTATAATGCAATTGCAAGAATAAAAGTTTCACTAGTTGTTTTTCAAACACATTGATTCTTGTGACATGCGGCCACTGTTAGTTTGCTGGTCTGAATTAATGTTGAGAGTCATACAGTATAATACCACACAGGAGCAGAAACTTTGGTAAGCAGAGACCAAAAACTGGAACAAGGTTTCTGTGGTTGAAATGCAAGTTTCTGAGTTCTGAAAAAAGGTTGCTGGAAAACTTCCTGTTGTGGAAATAACTGTGGGATGACAGTAAATGAAAGACAAAAGAAAGCACAATAGTATGAGCCAGGCTTCATAACTTGCCAATTTTATTGCAAAAGTACTCTGATGGATTTGTATATCAAAAAAAGTGTCCTGGTTAGCTCAGTTGGTGGAGCGGACACACATATGTGGAGGTTCGCTCCTTGACTCAGCGGCCGTGGGTTTGACTCCGACCTGCGGCCCTTTGCTGCATGTCATTCCCCCTCTGTCTCCCCTTTCCTGTCTTCATCTGTCCTGTGAAAATAAAGGCCTACAAATGCCCCAAAAAAGAACTAAAATAAAAAAGGTAAAGGAACGTGCTGAACCTTGAGTACAGCTCAAAGTAGTGTTTCACATTGCTCAGAAACCTTCATTAATGCACAGCAGAGGAACACAGACTCTCCTCTCCCTCTATCTCTTTTCATCTATAGTAACACCTGCTCTGATGCTTCCTCTCTCTTTTCTTCTGGGTTTCTTTCTTTTCTGCCTGAACTTCCTTTCACTCAGGAGAGGAGAATGACAGTTGCTTCAGGAACATTGTCTAATTAAGTACCACAAATGAGAATAAATTACCCCCATGATCTCTCCAGCTCTCCTGTTAGGATGGAGAATCCCTCAGTGTCAAACACATAACATATAGCGTGAGAGTGATGCCTTGCTGTTATTTCATTTGAAAACCCTCTTAAGTTCAAGTTCAAGTTACTTTATTTGTACCAAGAGGTTGGTTTTGTTTGCAGTAGAGTCCTCAGACACACATAAAAAAGAGAGACACATACCACACATTCAACTCTGCCAGGCTAAAACTAAATTTCCTGGGTATATTTGTCTTTTTTACTTGCCTGTGTGTGTGTATGTTTGTGTGTGTTTCTCTCTTCAGAAGACCGCTGTGAGCGAGGCAAACCTAAAAGCTCCAGGACCCTCTCTTCTCAGTCTTGGCACGTGTCCTTATCGACATGGTATTATAACGCATGAATCTTCATTAGCATTATTAGCCTCTAAAGACCCCGAGGATGCACAAAATTAATCTCAAGCTGAGCTTCTGCTGAGTCGCTAGTTTAGACGGCGGCAGCAGAGTCGGGGCCAGAGCAGAAAAGCACCACAGCAAAGTTGGCAAACTCAGAAACCTTCCTCTTCTGTCAAGTCTGAAAGAAGATGCTGAGTCACAAAACCACCCACTCCACAAACAATGACATAAAAAATAAATAACATAAACAAATAACCAGGGACTATTGAACATCAAACTGCGGCTTGTAGATCACAGCCTCACTGTTCAGTGTCCTGTGGCTGAACAACAGAGCGTAGACAGGAGATAAGACAGGACTGACATATCTAATTGACCAATGAACACCTCTGTACTAGAAGCAATAGCATGAGAAGGGTGAAGTGACTGAAACCGGTCAAAACCTGGTCAGAACTAGGATCAATAGAAACTTATAGCTGCATTTCAAGCAACAGTACCATACAAAGGACAGACGCTTAAATATGATTAACATAATTTTGTATATCTGTGTACTTTCAGAAATGCACAACTACCTGAAATGTATTATATCAAATCAGTGTTAAATGTGATTATGATGTCCTGAAACCCAATCTTATCAGTACAGGACACTTCTGTAACATTTTGAATACAACAGACAAAAAACTCGTTCTACACTACATATGTCAACTAGAATGTTGGACCCTGAAGCTAATCCACAAAAGAAAAAGTATAAAAATTGATGCAGTAGAACCAGAGATATATCTTTTTTTATATTACGCATTCTTTCTCTTTTTCAAAACCTGGCGCCTACATTATCCACAATACAACATGGTCACCAACAGTTTGGAAATTTGAGCATGTTAGGCTATTAGCAGCTAATTTAAACTTCAGCCAAAAGCCTCAATCTGAGATGAGGAGCTCCACACCTCCAGATTCTTTCCTTTTTTAAACTTGAACGCTAACTCAAGTGACATCACTTGAGGACAATTATCAGACTTGAATATGGAGCCACAAAAGGCTTTTTACTAGGGCTGGGAATCACCAGAGGCCCCACGATACAATATTATCACAACACTTATGTCACAATACAATAGTATTGTGATTTTAAAAATATTGCGATAGTCTGTGATAAATTGCAATTTACTCTTATATTGCAATTTATCTTTTAGCCAACTTTAAATTATGCCTTCAAAACTTTGTTGTCTGTTTCATCTAAAAAGTTACATTTCTCCTGCTGACTTCACCAGAAACAAAACCTCAACTGCACCACCTAGTAGATTGAAAAGGCAATTGATTTTATCATTCTAGTACTAAAAAGTTAAATTGTCATGTGCAATTTATATAATAAAAGATTAATACTTAGCATCAGTGTATCAATACAGTATTACCACTGAAAATATTGTGATCCTATGCTGTATCGATTTTTTGCCCCACATTTACTTTTTACACATGGAGTAGTACTCCCTTAAAAACTTTTCTCTGTACTCCTCATGATGGAGGTTGGCAATTTCAGCCTTCAAATCTTCCAGGGAAAATTGGCGGGACAGCTGTAGCTCACACCTTAGCGTTTGCAGCGTGAGTAGGATCTCCTTCGCCATCTTGTGACTTCCTGCCGTTGTCGCACTGCTTTTTGTTGCTTTTAAATGCTCACTTGTATTCATTATACGGCTGTATATCGTTCCTCCTCATTCAATAGCAAAAATTGTTTCAAATGACGTATTCAAAGTACAATTAAAGCTTGAATGAGTCAGTATTAAAAACAATTATTCGGGAACCACGGGTCTTCGGTCTACTCCATTAAGGGTCGCTACCGGAAGTCTTCCTTAAAAACTTTGGATTTGTAAAATCAGCACTTTTCCCCTTTAAGGTAGACAAAAATCGTGGATACAGCAAATAAACGAGGTAATAAACCAAATAAAAAGGTAAGGTTGATTAAATGTTGTGGTTATAGTTAGTAAAAAAGTGGTTGATTGCAGGTCTGTGAGGGGATGCTCCTGTCAGTCATGCCCTACATTAAAGATACACTACACATCTGGCATAAGCACTGCACATTGGCATTGGACCTAAACTGTGAATTGTGGAAGTAAATCCTTGGGATGAGCTGTTAAATCCAGAGGATATTCATTCAACAAGATTCAATTCAATCATGCATTTACCCCTAGTGACTCTACATTACAGTTGAATTACCTTCACTGTAAGAAAACATGTAAGAGAAAAAGGTGGACCATGAGGTCAGAATAAAAAGGGCACAGCCATGGAGTGATGGACTGCATGTGGATTTTTCACAGCTACTGGGGCATGTAGCAATTTTTTTCCCAAAAGCCAAACAAAAAAGAAAATATTAATGATTTGACGCGTGGAAACAAGGCATGGAACAGAGGCTTTGGAGCTGAAGATGAAGTGCTGGCCTTGCCTGTGAAACACATTCCTCACATATAACCACGCAGCAGCCAAATACCTTGGGAATAATTAGCTACACAATCCTTTCAATGCAAGCTTTCTGTTTCCAATTTGTAGATTATTAGTTCTGTTAGGAAACAGAGGAAGAGAGAGAGGATTATTGTTTTCTTAGGCGTGTTGTTTTGTAACTACAAGTTATTTTACAGCACTGCGGTTTATTGCTTGGAGTCGGAAGTGCTCGACTGCCATCTAAGCTGCTGGTTGAATAAAGAGAGGCAAACAATCTTTTCAAAATCGGAAGGGTTCAAGGGTAGGTAGACTGAGTTTTGTTTGTTTGTGTGTGTGTGTGTGGCATATTCAGTAATGTATCAGTAAGCCACAAAAGTAGAAAAGACAAAGAGCAAATGGGAAATTAAGTGATTGTGTGTGTACTTTTGTGCTTCTATTTTTGTAGACAAGACAAAAGTGAGTTATAGACCCTGAGCAGTGAGGACTTTTTGGGAAGGTGAGGACATTTTGAGGAGGTTCCTCACATCTTCATAAGGCTTCTGAAAGAGTTAAGACTTTTTTGGGTAAGACATGTATAGTTGTGATGGCTAGAGAATGTATTACGTCAATGAGGGTCCTCACAAGTAAAAAAACGTATGCGAATGTGTCGCTGTGTGAAGGTCTGTTAGCGGAAAGATCTCTGACTTTGCAGCTCTAACAAATGTTAAAGCATCACACAAACTTCCACACGCACACATTCACTGCAAAACAGCAGATGCAGGCTGTACAGACACACCAACACAGCGACAAACACTCACACTGAGTGACGAAACCTCCTGCGGTGCACCAGAGATGAGAGGCACAAAAAGATGCAAGTAGTGCAGGGAGTGACAGCAGAGCAGTAGGGAGAGGAAGGCAACATGAGACGGCGGTGTGTACAGTAGTGGAATAGCAATGTAACGCATCCACACTCTCGCACATTGCACATTATGTCGTTTTTTTCTCCTTAGAACGACTGAAAGAAGCCAATCGCGGAGTGAACGATGAATAAAAAGACTGGGGGAAAGGAGTTGATGAGAAGAAACCAGCTAATGCTTTCTCTGCCACTTTTCACTTCAGTCAGTCAGGCTTAGAGAGATTCGCTTTCTGCCTTCACTGATTAGGCAGCGGACCAAAAAAACAGCAGGACGCACTCAGTCTTAGTGCTGGGATAAGAAGAGAGTGAAACAACTGGCTGATGTCTCCTTTACTCTAATCCCATCAGCCTTTTCTTTTCAACATTCATTACTGATACTCAACTGATGAAAAAATAACTCCAGGAGGAGGGATTTGGTTGTTTCACACAGCTACAACTACAGTGACGATTATTAAATAATATGAAAAATGCTGAAAACTTAAAGGAGAATTCCACTCGATTCCAACATGTAGCTCTTTTGTCTGTAGGTGTGGAGTGCTGTCAGTAGAGAGGAAAATGAAACCAATTGGTGCTGCCTACACCATGTTATCCTCCTGCTAGAGTTAGCACCCAACAGGCTTAAACAGGGACAGTTTAAAACATGTTTTTAGCCTCTTAACATATTAAAAATGTGCCTACCCATGTGCAGTGATTCCTTCCGAGTGAACACAGTGAATCCGACTGCTGTAGATGTGAAAGAAATGCATAAAGGTTGTGCTAATTCAGCTGGGTTTAGTTCCTGTGTTGAAACGGTGCTTAAGGACAGTCTACAAACTACAACACAAAACTAGCAGGAGACAAGTTTTAATTGAGGTAAGTTTGGATACACAACCTTATTTAATCATTAAATTGAAAAGCCCACATATTTTAGTTTTATCTCTTTTTGTGTTGTAGTTTGTAGACGGCCCCTAAGCTGTCTAACTGCTGTATCAACACAGGAACTAAACATAGCTGAATTAGCACAACTTTCCTGCATTTCTTTCACATCTACAGCAGTCACATTTACTGTGCTAACATGGGGAGGCACTTTTAATGACATTTTGAACCTGATTGAGGCTAAAAACAAGTTTACAACTTGTTTACACCCTGTTTAAGCATGTTGGGTGCTAACTCTAGCAGCAACCTGATCAACAACAAAAACAAAAACTTATGTAATGTAAATATAATTGTAAAATTTGTAGAATAACAAGCCATTTCCTTGTATCTCTCAGCACATTTGCTGAAGGACTTCAGCCCTGTCAACTTACAATTATTGACTCTCAGATGGGATCACCATGGTAACAGGCCACAGGGAGCCAGCAGCGGACCGGATCTACCCAGCACACAAGGCTGTTAGCTTATGAGTCAAAGCATACATCTGAACATGCACAAACACACACGCACATTCAAGAAGACACAGCAAATGAGACGGAGAGAACCGGACCACTTTAGTGAGACAGGGACCAATTGGATGACATTTAAATGGATGGAAGCCACGGCGGAACAAATGTGTTCATTTCCAGCGTTCAGGCCCCCCCCTCTGGATATCAAACTGAGATCACGACGAAATGGCAGCGCGACGCCTGTTGTGAATTGCACTTTTCACAGCTGAATCCTGCTTTTTTGGCAAAGTCGGAGCAATGAGGGATAAAAGCGACAGACAGACAGAGACTTTAGATCTACACAATCAGACCTGCTGTTCCCAATCAGGCATTAAGGCAGCAGCGCAGCAGGAGAGGAAAAGTACGCGCTGCGTGTCAAATGAGAGGCACACTCTGGAGATGGGTGTGTGTTTGGGAAGGAGCGGAGGGAAACACACACTTTTTAGGATGTAAATGCAATACTGAAGGCTGGTAAAATCAAACCTTGTGATACTCGATCAATCAACACTTTAATGATCTGCACATTTAAGGTGAAGTTTAACGCTGCCTGAAACACAGTCAAAAACAGCACCACAAAACATGTATATACTGTGTAGCCTTTGTGGCTTTCGAAACACAAACTTTTTTCTTGTTTATGTATGATTTGCACCATAATAGAGACATATTAAAGAGGCAGCCATGAAAAGAATAATTTGGAAGCTTTGTTAGAGCCTGCCAAACCTACTGCAACTTCTACAGCATTCAAATGTCCTGCTTTGGTCTGCTGCTTCTGTCTGATTTGCTCTCTCCTCTCTCTATCTATTGCTCTGCCCTCAGCCACATCAGACCACAGCAGAGCAGTAAAAAGCAGAGAGGAGGACACTGGAAGCCAGACATATAAAAAAAGACAGGCATTCAAAGTTAAAACTCTTCTAAAAGTTAAGATCAAAGGTCACGCTACACCAGTAGAATCTGGCTTGGTTTAATGCAATTCAAAGCAGTCCAGAAATTCTCCCGTTCTCCCACACTTCTCCTAAAAATGTATCCTTTGCTAAAATCTCACGCTCTCTTTATCTCTCCAACGTCTTTAATTTCATTCTCATGTTTTTTGTGCTATTTTAAATCTTGTGTTTTAAGAGATGATGGATTAGCAGTTTTCAGTCAATGCATTGCTAGTTAGTTAAAACTCCAAATAACAACACATTTATTTAATGTTCATTGTATCCCTGCATTCACCCTTAGTATATAAATGTGTTTTTATATCCTGTATCAGTGATATCAGTATTCATTTTTATTATGAAAAACAAAAAAGCTACAAAAAAATCAGATAAAAAAACTTCAACAAGTCTTCAGAAAAATTTTAAAAATACTTTTTTCAGCAATGCTCTTTAACCATTTAATCAGACATTTTGAAACACAATAGGAAGCTCTTGAGCACTTCTCTCTATTTCTGCCAACTGCTAATGTCACAACCCTTGTTTACTTTGGGGACATAAAATCCAGGTGCAAATAGTTTTGAACGAATCAACTTCTTTAAAAGAAATCTAGGTATTCTACTTTTCATTTAAATGATCAAAAACCCAAATTATCAACCCTAATGTATACAACAGCTGTTGGTTTTCCTCAACGTTGTTTTCTACAGACATGTCAGACATGTTTTAATGTAACGTGCAGTCTGAACAGCCTCCTCTGTGGCCCCCTTCTTACAGGGGAATTCCAGTAATGAGAGAGAACACCAGCTGGACAAGGTGTCCTGTATAAACCTGATACATTATTCCAAAGGGCTTCCCTCTCCATCCTCCACCTCTTTGTCTATATCCAAAATCCTCTTCCTCCCACCTCCACTACCACATTCTCATTAACTCCATCTTCCTCAACCTAGTTGTTTTCCCTTCATCTCTGTCCCCATATCCTGCTCTTCTAGCATTATTTTACTCTGCTGTGCCTCATACACCTTTCCCATCCCTTTCTCTCTTTATCTTCATTCTTCTACCTCCACCTTCTTTGTCTCAACATTCTCTGCCATCACTGCTTTGTGTTCATTCTTTATACATTTCTGCCATCTCCTCCTACTACTCTGTCTTTTTCTCCATGCTCCATCTATCTACTTCTCCCCATCCTTTTATTCCTCCTCCTCTGCTCTCTGCTTCCACAAAACACTGACCCCTTTGTTGGGTGAAATGTGAAAGCAGAGTTTTCGTCCACATTGTTACCTTTCTCACAAGTAGCTCCTCCGTAGCTGGGCAGACAAAGACACACAAAGGAGTTGATCTCATCGATGCAGGTTCCTCCATTCTGGCATGGATTGGACTGGCAGTCATCAATATCTAGAGAAAGAGAGAGAGAGAAAGAGGGAGAGCGAGTCAGATTAGATGCAAACACACACAAACACACACACACACACACACACACACACACACACACACACACACACAAACAGCACTTTCCAAACGTCTACTTTTTAAGCCACCTGCCACAGCGTTTTACTGCACAAACCCCTGAGAGATCAAACTTTTTTGGAGAGATTAGAGGTGTTTCTGGGAAAGTTATAATTAAAGTGAATTGATTGAACTTCATCAGAGAGTGGTTTGGGATGCGCTGTAGCGCATGAGGCTAATTGTAATGTGTTTGCAAGAAGTGCTGCAGATCTGCAGGAGCGAGGGAGAGTCCTGAGTGAGGTGTAAGGTAGAAGGAGAGAGAAACGTGGAGATAAGAGGGAGGAAGACATTCAGATGGATGAGCTTCCGATTTTTCACAATAACACTGCCCACATTGATGCACAAAGCCGTCTTGCTAGTAGCATTTTACTGTGTGTAAATCAATATAAAAACTGAAACATTTTGACATTTGCCATACAGCATCTCTATGTGCAATGTCAAAAACAAGTCTAAATGATTGTGCACAATGGAAACACTCACATGCAAATTTACACACACATATATACACACACACACACACACACACACACACACACACACACACATATTTTGCAGAAGTGTAGCTGGGGTGAGAGTTCTCATTCTGTTGAAGAGGTGGTAACTGTATTTCTCTGGCTGATCTGGGCCTGGGGGCAAAATCATTAAAACTGCAGCTGGTACCCCACAATCCACTGCAATCACAACAACCACGTGAGTCCCTGGGGCAAGAGGTCATGGTAGTGGAAGTGAACGCAGAGGGGGGAGGCAGGAGAAAGTCTGAAAAATGGGGAAAGTTGTTGGGACAGAGAGATGCTCAAAAACAGAGAATGAAGGAGAGGTAATGAAAACAAGTGGAGAGGTGAAGTGATGCTCCGACTTTGGGAAGTTGGCAAGTTTCAGGGTTGGATTACAGAGGCTTTGCAGGCAGACAGCGTTTTGCAGTGGAAGAGTCTGTTTGGATAAAACAGCATGACAGCTTCATTGTTGGTTCCCCCGCTTTGGGCTGGCTGATATTAAAGGCTGAATTTGATGAAGCAGGTAGAGACCAAGCCAGAGGAGTGAGAATCAGATGGCATTTGTGTTGGTTTAGTGTATCGTCGTATATCCATCTACATGGGGTGAAATAATAAAATATAGAGAAATGGAATAACACAGCAGAGATAGGAAGAAAGTCACACACATCTGAATCCTTGATTACTTTTTAGCTTTAAAAAGGTACTGTACTTGAAATATTGAAATACTAACAAAATTGGTGGTGGTTGAGCCGTAATGGTTGGGGGTAGCACTGCTAGCCGCAAGCTTATAACGCAAGAGTGCAGCCACTGGCTAGATAATTGCTGCTGTGGCCGGACCAACAAAACAAAGAACAGAGTTCGGATTACAACACACACAGAGGGAGTGTAATTTTATTCTCTGATCAGGACGCCATTACTCCGCTATACCGTTACATAGAAATACATACAAATATTTGTCTCCTGCTATATTAATGGTCTGAGTGTCATGAAGCTAAGTTTACATTGAGTACTACTCAGCCTGTAAAGACGTACATCATAATGCCTTCAGTGGCTCTGGAGACAGATTTTCAAACTATAAAAACCCTGATGATGTCACAGGGATGTCATCAGGGTTAACTCAGATTGGGTTTGAGACTTTGATTTTTTAACAGGAATCCTGCATTACAAACTGGAGGTGTGGACAGAGACAGGTAGGGTCTCATGAAAGATGCTGTTGAATTGCATTATGGGGATTGTAAGATCCAACGTGAATGGATCTTGACCCATATTATAAGAGCGTTATAAAAGGTTGGGATATCTCAGCCTCTGATGCTTCAATTTTCCTTTTTGTTGTTGTTAATCTTTCTCTTGTAAGTCCTCCAACTTTAAAAAAAAGTTCAATACTAAATCGCCTTATGCCAATTGTGACGGTTAATAGTCATCAAACAAGGGGCCCCAGTGTCGGAGCTGCTTGGCAGTGAAGAGAAGCCTTTAAGAGAAAAGAGAGAGAAGAGATTAATACTGTTAAATGGTGTGATGTTGACGTTAAAGCACAAACAGCAGTATTTTTTAATCTTACCAGGCATTCAATTTTAAGTTTTAATTTCAAGTTTCAACCAAGTCATTGAAACTTGTCTGTGTCAATTAAACTGCCTGCAGGGGTCCAGGTGTGATGACATACAGTAAATATAAAATACAGAGCAGGTCCAATTTTTGCTATGTTTTTTTGACAGAGAAATTATATATATACATATATATGTGTACAATCCATATTAAGGCTAATTATGGCTAAATTAATAGAGACCTCTGAATGAACCTCCGAGGAACTTCATGGAATTAAAATAGGATCAATCATGAATGATAGACACTGGAATCCCTCTACACTGTGAACCAACAGATGAGCAGATTGTCAGTACAGCTGTTCAAAAACAACAACCTAAACAGCTACTCGGCCTAATATGAGCCAGCATCTGGCCTCATTAAAGTGCCCATATTATGAAAAAAATCACTTGTTCTGGGATTTGGGATTTGTGTTATTTCTGTGTCTCTGGTGCTTGCTTACACACACATACATACTTGGGAAAAAAAAACATCCATGCTGTTTTGAGCAAGATACGGGTTTTAGTCTCCGGATGAGCTGGTCAAAATTGGCAGGGCCGTCTATGTCATTGGCCAAAACATTTGTATATTCACACCCACCAGCCCCCCCCATCAGAGCATAGGTACAGTGTCTATGTCTCCACCCAGCAGGTACAGCAGTAACTTCTCGGATATCCACCATGTTGTTTTTATATTCGGAAGCACCGTTCGAAACACCAAAAGTGTTCTGTTGTTATAATGCTTGCTTAGCTGCTAGCGTGGCACGCTCAACACACAAGGTGAAAAGAAGAACTGCAGCAAGGTGCAGTACAAATAAAATATGTTGTTTTCTGAAAAAAATAAACCACATAAACCTATTCTGGTACAACCTCCATATACAATTATGAACCTGAAAATGAGCATAATATGAGCACTTTAAGCAATGCAGCACTGGCTTAAGGAGTCGAGGAACCTCCTGGATTTTAGGATCACTGGGGGTCAACAAAGTACTGCTCTGAACACCAGCTATTAGAGGGGCGACTGTAGGCAGGTGGGCATTGTCATGGGAACCAACATAGTGGTACTCAAAATATTGACAGCTGACGTAGATAGTCAATATAATATATAAAGTAATATTTGCAGGCCAACCCCAGGTAACTGTATGAGACGGGCATTTTAACTCGCAACCAATCAGATGGCTGGCCTTTGTATACTCAATAACTGGAGCTCTGGCAACGTGAGATTAACAGCTGAGGAAAGCTATTAAGTGGACCATGAGTGAAGCTAAAAAAAAGATAGTTTTTTTGGGTATTTTAGGCCTTTATTTATAGGACAGCTGAAGCCATGAAAGGGGAGAGAGAGAGAGGGGCAATGATGTGCAGCAGAGGGCCGCAGGTAGAAATCAAACCTGCGGCCGCTGCGTCAAGGAGTAAACCTCTATATATGGTTGGCTACTCTGGCACCCCAAGGTTGAGAATTAAAGATATGCTCCAGACATGTTTTAAGACTTATATAAACAGTGTGATAAGATTTTTCAGCAAAAAAGTTGAAATTAAATTACAAATCTCTGAATATGCACACATTATTTCATTTACAACTGGACTTACCACCTACATTACTGCAAAGTCCATTGTCAGTGTATGTGCACTGGAAGTTTTAAGCTTGCACACCACACGTACACATCTCAAACAGTGTGAGAATGTGTTGCTGTGTAAGAAACACATCTTAACTCAACTCTGAAAGAAAAGAGAAACTTTCTCTCCTCAGCAGATAAACTCAAACTCTCCACAGACATCGCTCACACATCCAAGTGAAGTCAAAACAAGCTAAACATTTTTGAGAGGAGGGGAGACTTACATGGTCATGCTGAACCTAATAACTAAGTTATTGTTACCACTGTGTACCATATGGCCATGACAACACATTGTTCCTTAGCGTGTGTTGCTGTCTACCTCACCTCTAGTCCAACGGAGAGTTGAGGGCCAGAGCACAGCAGGCCGGTCCACTCAAAGCCTTCTCAATGTCCACTCTGCCAAACTGGCTTAATGAGAGAATCATCCAACTTAAGCAGGTGGCTGTGTGTGTGTGTGACTGCATTTGTGCAATTGTATGTGTGTCTATGACTATCTGGCTCGCTCCCCAGTACAACAATCAGGCCTGGGCACTAGTCGTCTCCAGGGAGACTAGGAGAGCAGTGCTCCACTTATCTTCTGGCAGAGAAATGGATAGAGGGACAAACAGGTGTCAGCCATCGTGGTAATTGCTGGGTGCAGCTACAAGCTTTTCTTAAAGTCATTTGAATCTGTCAGGAGAGGCAGCAAAATGCATGTGAAAAGACGTGACCTAATGGCAGAGGAGGATTAAAAGTGGTTCATCGCTGATTGAAAAATACAGTGTGGATGGGAATGTTTGATTGCAGGATAAATATGTAACCCGCTCTTGTTTATCCCTGCCACTCTGGGTGTATCTGAGGAAAGCTGGCGAGTGTGAGGGACGGAGGATGGGGAAATAGAGATAGAGGAATATGGGGTAGGATGGTGAGAGAGCAGCCAGACAAACCGGGGGTGGTGTCGGTTGACAAAATATCTGGAGGCTTACTGCAGGCATGTGTCGAAACCAGGGTATGAATAATTGAAAAGGGACAGGAAAGAGAGAGAGACAGAAAGAGATGGGAAGCAAAGAAAAATCCTGTAAGAGAAGGCCCTGGGTTAGCCTTTCCCCTTTGGGATTGTCAGTTCAATAGATCAGATAAAATTTCTATTACATGTGTACTCGACCAGAGCTATGCCCAGCCCAAGATCAGCTCCATCACCGTCATGAAGATCCTCCCTGACGCTTTCAGAAAGGACGTTTCTGAGTTTGCCACAGTGAGATTTATGCTTCAATTTATGCTCCGGCCACAAGCGTTTGTAAATGCTCAGGCCACATAAAAAGTAAACAGCTTTCTTCTTTTTATAAATGAGCAATTTCATGGCTATAAATCCTTGCGGCTTTAGCCAGGAAGTGTCCAGCAGAGAGAGAGACAAGGAGAGAGTCCACTCAGATGGTAATAAAGGCTTGGAGAGAAGAATCAATATTTCAGCCAAGGACTGGCACGCATTAAAACATGGTATATTATTTTAGTGGTCTAGTAACTCTGCCATAAAAAGCACTCCATGATTATACTGTACACCTGCAAGAGAGGGAATGTTCCACTTTCTGCTGGTTGTGGGAACTGATTTTTGAAAAGGACAAACTCTAAAAGATATCATCACAAACTACCCATTACAGTCTATTTTACCAATGACGAAGTGGAGACAACAGCCTGTGCTTAAATAATGAGGCAGGATCCGTACTAATAGAGGCTTCTTCATCTCAAGATAAAGAAATATTCACTTTAAAATCACACTTTCTAAGTAACTATTAGAGAATCCTGAGGGTCAATGGATTAATGAAAAGCCCACTTTAGAGACAAATGACAACACAGAAGCACCACTCAATGGATTTGAAGCTTTTTTGGGCATTTCTTACACTACAAATTCCTCCTTGAGTAGCATAAGTCGTGATGAAATTTTGTCTGAGCCTAAGATCGATAAAACCAAGAGTTTTTGGGTGCTGGCACTGCTCCAATAACCTGGTTAGATGCTTCCTCAAGATATAGAGTATAGGTATAGTTTTGCAGTTCTCAGTGTCTTATTCTCATGCTGGTCAACTTGACCTGTTCCCTCCTATCCCCCCCCTTGCTTGAAGTACTGCCTTCTCCGAATAGAATAAAGGTGTCTCCTTTTTAGGGGTGGGAATCACCAGATGCCGCCATACTTAAGCCACAATACGATATTATTGCGATTTTAAACATATTGCAATATTCTGCAATATATTGCAATTTTTAACCTTTTTTCCAACTTCTACTTCTCCCCAATTTCAAATGATGTCCCCAAAAGGAAACTTTGTCAACATCTGTTTTATATAAAAGGATACATTTCTCTGTTTGTTCATATCACTTCAGTTTTATTGCTGCAAAATGGGATTGTCAAGCAGACAAACTGACCAACACATGTATAACATATAACAGCTGACTTCTGACCCAGTGTCAGGTTCACTTCTGGTCAATAACCCAGTAACACTGTCTCTACAGCGCCTGTTTACTGGTTCAACTTATTATTCCACTTATTTAGTATTATTCATCATTCTCACATCTCACTTATTATTTTTTATTTATTCATCATTCTCATTTCCTATTCCAGAACTGTTCATACTGTTCATATTATAATACGATAACATAATACTATTTATCCCAGTATCCTTTGCACTATGCTCCACATTTAAATAATTTTATTGAACTCTTCATTGCACTCATGCCTCTATATTGTTTCTGTTTAGAGTATGTATATATTGTGTGTATATATTAGTGTATATTTTGTTTTGGTTGTTTTGTATGTGTAAGCACATTGTGAGTAACGATGCTCCAAAGACAAATTCCTCGTATGTGTCCTCATACCTGGCAAATAAAGCTGATTCTGATTCTGATAATAAAATATCAATACTTGGCGCCTGTGTATCAATACAGTATTGTCACTGAAAATATCGCAATACTATGCTGTATCGATTTTTTACACCACTCCTACTCCCTTTTGTTTCCTGCTCCCAGTACTATTTTCATAACAATATTTTTTCCTTTAGATTTAGATCATTTTATGTTTATCTCTATGTGTCTCATTTTAACAACTTCCTTTGCCAACCTATCCACCTTTTCATTGACTGGAATACTAATATGTGCTGGGACCCATAAGAAAGTCACCTCACTTCCCCTCCTTGGTACTCTACTAATGCTGACAGGATTGAATATACTAAATCAGGCTGACTCTGGGATGCATCGGACCTAGTAATACTCTGGATTTCCAACAATATATTGATATTTTACAAGGTTTAATCTGTTCAATACACTGAACCGCCATTAAAATAGCATACACCTTTACACAGTCAGATAGTTGATGTTCTTTTGTGAAGCTCGACATTCAGCCCCTGGACTACCATAGCCAATCCTGTTGCATCAGCTAATAGATCCTTCGACCTGTCAGTGAAAAGTACAAGATGGATTTTTTTTTCTTCCAATTTTGTGCGAGCCGCATGATAGAAATGTCATCAACACGCCCACTCACTTGCTGTGAATTCTCCGGACAAGGACCTGTTGTATTCACACACTGCCTCAACCCGACTTTGTACTAGGGAGCTAGAAGGGCTCACATCCAGTCCATATGATTCAGATATTTGTGTTCTTACATATATACTAGATATTTTCAGGGTTGCAGTGCATGTATGAAAGGAGCTTATGTGTCAGCCCAGAAATAGTCTGGTGACCTGTCCAGGGTGTACCCCACCTCTTGCCCAAAGGGATCGACTCCACAACATATGACCCTGAATAGGATAACCAGTTTCAGATAATGCATGGATGTCGGGGTCACAGGTCAATATATAGATACCACAAACACAATGTTACTTAGGTATTTAGTTGCACAAAGAAAGCCTTTTCTAGTTCACTGATGACAGCCACAGTCTGAAATGTCTGTATTCTTATTTGTGAAAGAATAAAATGAATCCTGTTGGACTTCTTTTGGTCATCTTTATTGAGTTGTTTTGCAAATGTCCTTTTCACTGCTCCACACACTCATTAATATTCACCCACAACATCAAGTAAAAAGAATGTCAAAGCGAGAAGCATCTGGGATATTTTTTTACTTGGCATTTGTTGGATCTGACACAAAAATAGCTCCAATTTTCTCTGCACAAGTCTTAAAAGGTTTATTCTGAATGTGGTTTTAAGAAAAAGTGAAGATGCCGGCTGCCCAGTTAAAAAGCCAAACCTACTACAAACATCCACATCGAAGGTAAAGATCGCAGCCATTGCCTGTCAACCTAATGACTGTAAGAGTGCTGGGAGCAGTGAAATTCAATACTAAGTAGGACTTTTTATGTATGTATTTTTAGAGCCATTTAATATTGAGGGAAAGGAGTCCTGTTTCTGAAAATGTCTTAGGTGAATAACCCTGAGAAAAACTGCTTCATTAAGCAAAAAGATAAACAGGACAGCAACAATGATCAAAAAGCGGGCTATAGAGAGAAAGAAAGGCATTGTGTTGATTCCTTATGCAAGTACACATGTACAGATACACAACCAGACATTGGACTGAGAACAAAGAAAATCTCATTATTCGCTCTATATGATCTATCCACACCAAACTTCTGTAGGTGGCAGGCAAGGGCATTTGAAAGCCAGCCAGTTTGTCTCAACAGAGTCGGAAAAGCACATTTTTCTCTGTAGAGTAAATGCCAGCCGTACAGATCAAACAGCAGTCTGATCAATTACACGGAGAACCTTTGGACCAGTAAATGCCACCTGGAGAATTCACATCTGACAGTGTGGTATGGAGGGCATGAAGGGACAGCATTAATGGGGCAGGGGAATACTTTTTGTCAGCTATGTAGTAGAAAACGCATATGCATGCAAGCAAACTCCCAATTGCTCTATCTGTGACACCTTTACAAAAACACACTCTAGCAAACACACATGGTGGCAGTCTGCCACTTTATCAACCAACAGCAGTGACAGATCTGGTCACTCTTTCTACATTTGCCTAGTTGCCTCTGAACCACAGCAGACGTTATGTAAAAATAAATTGACATGACATCGTGTAAAATGGAGGCTTTGAAATGGAAATGTTTGTCACACAAAGGTTTTTGCTGAAAGGCTCTTTGTGTTTGTCATTTTTCATTGTGCAAGACCCTGGATGATTGACTTCCTTTAGCTAGCTGAGGGGCATTGACATTTTAATGCCCTTCTACAAAGATGGATACCTTTCTATTGAACCGCCTTTAGTCCAAACAGCATGCCCACTTAACGGAACATGTTGTATTGTGTCAATACCTATAATGCTGGTAGGTACAGCAGCATTAATGAGTAGAACATGTTTATTATATAAATGTTTTAATGAACCTATGTGTCCGTTTGTGTGAGGATTGTGTGAGTCTGTGTAATTGATCAGACTGCTGTTTGAGTATGTATGTGTTAATCCATTGATTTAGTGATTGTATGTGGAGGTTTCCAGCGTAAAGCCAGCATCTTCTTGGCAGCAGTGATGCATGTTAAGAGCATATGTATTTTCCAACATGTCATATTTAGTGAGGATGTATCATTCAAGAGTAGCACAGCGGGAGAACATGGTACAGCGATCCAGTACATTAGATAAAGTAGCACAGACCTCACCCCAAAAAAGCCTCACGTCCTTGCATTATACATGCATATGCATGTATAAGCCTATAAGTCCATCTGAGCACAGGGTGCAAATTGGAGATGTTGTCTATGTTCTGTGGATATAAGTGACATGGATCTTTTGATGGTCTGGGATTTTAGAAACAGACAATTGAGGACCAAATCTGATCCCAGTCCAGTGAATCACCTTCGCTGTAGCGTTCCATCGCTGCACAAAACATGTAAGATAGGGTGGGCTTTATAAGAGGCATCCCGGATAAGTGAATATATTCGGGAGACCAAACCTCTTTTTTGGCTTCAAAGATTATTATATCTTTAGAGAAGATTGTTTGTTATGTCGTTATGAAAAAATCTGTGTTTGTTTGGTAACGGCTCGCTGTGTATGCAGCTGTGTTGGTCTGAAACAGTCAGTTCCGGTTTCCTGGAAGTAAAGTGAGATGCATGCATAAACCACTCGTCCAGTGTCCTTCATATACACAACATTTGTCGACATGGATGGCTGAATTTCCTCTTCCTCCTCCATCTCCTTTCCTTGCACTTGGTGAGCCTACAATACGTGGAATCGCTGGCATCAGTCCTTTGAAATGTACCTTCTAGCCACGGGACTAGACAACATAAATGCAGCTCGAAAACCGCATTGCTGAGGCACTGTTTGGGAGTCGAGGGACAATGTGTACTGGAGACGTAAACCGGCACTGAGACAAATACAGACTATGCAGGGACAGTGGAACTTTTGAAAGACCAATTTTCTGCCCCACAGAGCACCTTAGTGAGGCGGTTTATGTTTAGGCACGGCTCAACTTCCAGGAGAATTCGTCCATCAGTACGTCTCCAACCTGAAAGGTTTAGCCAGCCATTGTAAATTTGGCTCATTGACAGACGAGATGATACATGATCAACTGATTGAGCCCACTACACAGTCTAAAATCAGGGAGACGTTGCTACTCAAATCACATGATTGTGACTCTGGCCAGGGCTGTCGCCATTGCATTTCAAATTAAAAGTGCAGCGGAATGTGCAGCTAAATTGACATGGACAGAATCATCATTAAAGTGCTCATATTATGCCTTTTGTTTTTTTTCCCTTTCCTTTATTGTGTTATATATCTTTTTGTTTAAGTTATAGATTTACAAAGGAAAAAACACCAAAGTCCACCCCAAGGGGAATTACCGTCTCCAACAGAAAACGCTGTTCACCAACGGCTCCAAACAGCTCTGTTGTAGTCCAGCCTTTACTTCCTTGACAATTGTGCGTCTCTTTGTAAAACACGTTATAATGCTCGCCTAGTTGCTAGCTTGGCACGTGCTGACTAGTTAGCTGTGCTGACCTAGCTACCGCGCATGTGCGACTCCCAACAAAGTTGGAACAGAAGTGTGATGCCTCACTCTGTAGCTGTATTTAAAACAGAGAGCTCATCACACAGGGTGAAAAGAGGAGCTGCAGCAATGTACAATACAACAAAAATATTTGTGTGTTTGGAAAATTAAACCACGTAAACCTATTCTCGTACAACCTCTAAATACAATTAGCAATACAATGCATAAAGTGCACAGTCACATGAGCAGCAGCAGCAGCAGCCATCTTGTGCTGATTTGGATGTCCCAGACCCAGTCAGAAGACAACAAGGGCCACATCAGCGTAAAAGGCAGCTTTATGTCGTAACTGTGGAAGGAACAAAATGTGCCGCTCTGCCCAATCCAGGTTGGATGGACTCACTCATGTTGGGGTAGGGAGTTGCACCTACCACAGGACAGGCTCCGCTGTTCGGAACACACTGTGGCACACTTTGGTGGTTTAGCGTAAGTCAAACCAACATGTCGAAGTGTCCTAAGGACATGGGACTGCAGGGCCAGCGATTGAACTGCCAACCTTCCAATTGGCAGGTGACCGCTCTACCACTGAGCCACAGCTGCCCCAAAATGATGATGGCACCTGTTGGCACGCCAGCTGCCTTCAGAAGGTGCCAGCACCTCCTGCAACGCCAACTCAGAGCAGCGGGGACATAAGGCCCCCCAGAGCGGATCAGGAGGACCCTATAACTCAATCAGCCACACAGCCTGAAGACACTCCCTTGTCCTTACACCCAGTGGCCCATCGCCATCGGCGCGGCCCCTGGCCCCAGCGTCCACACCACTGTTTGCCTCACCTTCAGCTGTGTGTTCTCCACGGCCAGTGCGTGCAAGGGCACGGCCTGATCTCCGGAAGGACTTTGTGTCTACCGTTCACATTTGAACCACCCCAGAGAGGGGAAAAGGTTATGGCCGTTCAGGACAAATTAATCTGTGTTCGTTTGGCAATGCCTCACCGCATGTTTAGTATACAGCTGTGTTGGTCTGAAATTGTCAGTTCCAGTTTCCTGAAAATAAAGTGAGTTGCGTGCATAAACCACTCGTCCAGTGTCCTTCTTATATACACAACAAAGATACAGTATTGGGCCTCGCACAACGTCCCTCCTATGGAGGACCATGTCTTTCATATTTAAAAATAAATACAGAAATAAATAAATGCTCAATAAATAAATAAGCACACAATTAATTGCCCCAAAAAATACAATGAAGAAATAAATGTAGGTAGAAATTAAATTATACAGTGAGACATAAATGTATATATCTCTTTTAATTAGCTTCTTTATTTATTCACCTTTGTAATAATTACCTTATTTATTTATTGTCCGTTATAATCTTCAACTTTATTTATTCCTTACTTATTTTTTAAATGTATTTATTTCTGTGTGTGTTTAATTTTTTTGTCTGTTTTATTCTTCCGTTGCATTTTCTACCCTATTTATTTTCACCCCTGGTATTTATTTCTGCCTGTCACTTTTACATTTCTGCCTGTCACTTTTACATTTCTACATGCATTTCTGCCTCATTATGCAAATGAGGAAGGGCGGGTCTTAAGGGGTTAACTTCTGCCCATTGGTTGGTTAACATTTTACTCCCTCGGTCAAATTTACATGCCACCGGCCACAGACACAACACAGATGGCTAGCTACGGTGAAGTTGTCAGTGAGCTCAGGCATTTAGCAACTGTTTTTGAAAACAATGCTAACGTTATAAGTATTGACTTTATCATTTTTCGTTTAGACGCTCTGACAGAACGTGTGTTTCAGTCAGCGGTGTCGTGCCAATGTACTCGTGTATCCCCTGGCCGCGGGAGCGCGCATGCACACAGAGCGGAGCTTCTGCTGCCCTTCGAATTGTTTAACTGCTGCACTTTGAATTAAACGGAACAAACAGCGACGTGGAAGACTCGGCAGGGTTACCATAGTAACAGGGGTCTCAGTTAACTACATAAATACGTGTATTTGTCTGTTACATTAAGGCGACGTGTCAAATGTTTATAGCGTGGTTTAATATCGAGTGATAGGCATATCCTCCCTGTCCCTGTCTACCATATGAGTTACATAGGAGGTACTCAAATATCAGGCCGTTTTTTCACCTGATATTTGGGTATCCCCTATGTAACTTTTGATAAACAACAGCAAACCTCTCCAAATTGTGTCAGGTTGTTTATTGTGACCTATTAAACACACAAAATAACACCCATGATGACAGGACAGACCCGTCCGTCTGTCCTCTGTCCTCAGTCTCTTATCTCTCTCGCTCTCCACCTCTCCTCTCCGTCGCTCCGGTAGCAACTGTTGAGGACGGAGCCCGGGGCTTTGCCGTGCACGAACACACACATTTAGTGTATGACGCATGCACACGCACTCCGCGACGCGAATTTCTACTGGCGATCCAGGCGCGCAACGCGTGGGGGGTTTCCCTTGCTAGAAGCGGCCCGGGAGAGGGTTGTCTGTCTCCAAATCCACTCCTCTCTCTGGCTTCCTGTCGCACATCAGAAGAGACAGAATAATAACAGCCGCAGTTCGTTCAAAGAAGGTTGCACTACAAAAACCCGATGAAATTTAGCAGGTGGATGTTTAGAATAAATCCAACGGAGACGTCTCAGGATGGAGAAGTCCTAAGTTGTGCGCCGCTTCTAACGGCGAACAGGTTGATTAGTATTTCTCACGGCGGTGTGTGTGTGTGTGTGTGTGTGTGTGTGTGTAACCTATGTGATGGCACTGCATGAAGGACTATCATCAATATCAATATCAATATCATTTTTCACCTGATATTTTATGTATCCCATCCCTAACATGCAAAGGGTCTGTCCTGTCATCATGGGTGTTATTTTGTGTGTTTAATAGGTCACAATAAACAACCTGACACAATTTGGAGAGGTTTGCTGTTGTTTATCAAAAGTTACATAGGGGATACCCAAATATCAGGTGAAAAACGGCCTGATATTTGAGTACCTCCTATGTAACTCATATGGTAGACAGGGACAGGGAGGATACGCCTATCACTCCATATTAAACCACGCTATAAACATTTGACACGCCGCTTAATGTAACAGACAAATACACGTATTTATGTAGTTAACTGAGACCCATGTTACTATGGTAACCCTGCCGAGTCTTCCACGCCGCTGTTTGTTCCGTTTAATTCAAAGTGCAGCAGTTAAACAATTCGAAGGGCAGCAGAAGCTCCGCTCTGTGTGCATGCGCTCCCGCGGCCAGGGGATACACGAGTACATTGGCACGACACCGCTGACTGAAACACACGTTCTGTCAGAGCGTCTAAACGAAAAAAATTATAAAGTCAATACTTATAACGTTAGCATTGTTTTCAAAAACAGTTGCTAAATGCCTGAGCTCACTGACAACTTCACCGTAGCTAGCCATCTGTGTTGTGTCTGTGGCTGGTGGCATGTAAATTCGACCGAGGGAGTAAAATGCTAACCAACCAATGGGCAGAAGTTAACCCCTTAAGACCAGCCCCTCCTCATTTGCATAATGAGGCAGAAATGCATGTAGAAATGTAAAAGTGACAGGCAGAAATGTAAAAGTGACAGGCAGAAATAAATACCAGGGGTGAAAATAAATAGGGTAGAAAATGCAACGGAAGAATAAAACAGACAAAAAAATTAAACACACACAGAAATAAATACATTTAAAAAATAAGTAAGGAATAAATAAAGTTGAAGATTATAACGGACAATAAATAAATAAGGTAATTATTACAAAGGTGAATAAATAAAGAAGCTAATTAAAAGAGATATATACATTTATGTCTCACTGTATTATTTAATTTCTACCTACATTTATTTCTTCATTGTATTTTTTGGGGCAATTAATTGTGTGCTTATTTATTTATTGAGCATTTATTTATTTCTGTATTTATTTTTAAATATGAAAGACATGGTCCTCCATACCCTCCATGTTCTTCCTAATCTGGCCCAAAAAAGAAAAGAAATCCTATAATATGATACCATTTCACAACGCTGGATTTCCAGAACAAACTTTTTCTTTAAATGAAATGTGATAGTTCTGTATTTGCAAATAGCAGAGAATGGTTAGTAAAGTAGTGTGATTCTTGTGTGGATGTGTTTGGTGTGTGTGTGTCTGTGCTAGCAGTATGCCGTAGGGTCCTGAGTCCCTGTGTTTGGGTGCGGATGGATTACAAAGGGATCAGGATCAGCAGCGAGAAGAGGAAATAGACAGACTACACAGCAGCTCTGGTACAGCCCAAAGCTCTGTGTTGCTCTCCAGAGAACTCAGTGCAATGCTGATCAACCTATCAGGGGATCCAGCTTCTGAAGAAAGTCCTTCGGTTTCAGGTGAAGATAGAGAAAATGTTACATCCCTTTTCCTTGACTAAGAGCAGGGATCTGCTATCCCTAGCTAGCCCCAGACGCTCCAACGACTGTGCTGAGAGCGGCGTGCAGGCAACGATCCAAATCGTCTGGGTTTACGAGATCTGAAGACCTTAAACCTGCCTTGTAGTCGTTTCCAAAAATCACAAGGCGACATGAAATACAAAAACAGCAAAAAGAGTCATCTTAATTCACGTGTTGCAAAGTTGACATGTCAGTATGCATGCGTCAGAGGCGCGTGTGTGTGTGTGTGTGTGCCAAAAGTGTGTTTCTGACAGGTCCTCGCTTTGGTTGACAGCGCTTCTGCAACATTCATAACAGCCTGGGAAAATGTAATGAGGTAAAGTGTCACAACATCTCACATCGCTCTGCTAGCCCTAAGTTCTGACAGTCTGACTTCGCTCACTGACTCTGTGTGTGTTTGTGTGTTTGTGTGTGTGTGTACTGGCTCCATCTTCAGTGCCTGTTTATATTTTGTGTGGGAGAGGGCCAATGGCCAGGAAAAAGAAGCCAGGGACAGGAGAAGCCAAGCAAGCTGCCACAGTGCCACCAGTATCATAAAGCCTCGCTCTCTATTTCTGTCTCCGCGCAGAAGGAGAGGAAGACTTTGAAATAACAGGAAATAAAGAATAGAGCCAGAGAATCATCAACAGCAGTTGTAGACGTGCTCTTCTTTTTGTGACTTTCTCCTCTTCATTCCTTTTCCTCCAGAGTAATTTCCTCCTTTCCTCACTGCCTTCCATACTTCTTTTCATTAGTCTCTTCACCTTCTATTTTCTCTCCCTCCCTCTGGAGATCTCTAAATGGCAAGTTTATCCTCCTTTACCCCTGTGGGTCTCACCAGGCTAATTTCCTTTGAGTCAGGAGGGTTTACAGGTGTCTCTTTAGGGCTCCTGGTGGTGGCAGTGGCAGCGTCCCTCTGGGCCCCGTGGGGTTTGGCCTGTTCCTTGACAACATTATCTGCCCAAGATACCCAGGGCGTGATCATTACCACAGCTCACCGCAGCTTAAAGGAGCTACACATTCACCTCTTACAATGGATCACTTATGCTATTACTTGTCTTTTCCTCTTTCATGTCATGTAAATACCATATTCCGGTTAGATATTCCGAATAAGGTATTTTTCCAAATATAGCATTTTCCGATTAAGACATGTGGGATATTCTGGTATTATTTGTCCGCTGCCGCTGGTAAACTAATCTAACTAACACGGCTACATGTAAACAGCAATATTAGTGGAATACTTACTGTTAATAGCCATGTGAACAGCTTTGTCGGAATATTGTCTTTTTCGGAATTAGGGCAAAAATCAGGTTATATTATGTGCATGTAAACATAGTCTCTGTTACTTCATCTGTCTTCCTCATTCTCTTTCTCTCTCTCTCATTCCCTTACTCCATTTCTCATCTCTTCGCTTCCTTTTTAGCATCCTTTCATCCTTCCTTCCTTTTGACTACATTTCATTGCTTTCTTCCTTTTTTTCTTTCCCCTTTACCTTCCATCCTACCTATTATCTTTCCTTCCCTGCTTCCTTCTTCCTTTCCTTCTCTTGGTCCTTACTTCTGTGAGCGTACACACTTAAAAAATAAAATAACTCTAGTCTTAAAGTAGAGCAGTTCCCTAGAGGGGTGAATGACAGGCTATTCTCTGCCTCCTGTCGCTATTTCTGACATACTTAAAGAGGAAATAGTAGAGTGGAATTATCTATTTTTTTCTTACTGCTGTCAGAATCAATTAATCACTGACTGAGTAGAGGGAGCTCTGATGTTGAATCTTTAAATCTATTTCTGAAAAGAAAAGGATCACGAACCAAACAAACAGCCTCTGGTAAATCTTAAGGAAGACCTATTTACAATTTTTCAGCTAATTTGTGTTTGACAGTCAATCATACGCAGGCAGGCCTGGTCAAGGACTCGCTACCATGGAGATAGAAAATAAAAATCCTTTTTCTAATGTTGGACAAGGTCACTATAGGGTGTGCAGTTTGTGTACATGTGGATCTATGGACTATATGGTTATACATGAATGAACAGATACATTGACATTGGACCATTCCTGATTCTTAAAGAGGATGTTTTAGACTTAAGACTTGCTCTATAGTCAAAGTTAGATTATGTTTAGGTTAGGGCTGATCAATTTCAATCAAATATTGCAGTTATTTTCCAGTAATAATATTTGTGGAAAGTAATATATTAGTCAATTTAATTTAATTTAAATTTGTAACAAGCACAATCACAATTATCTAACATAATCTGATTAAATAAAAATGCTTTTCACGTAGGGTCAGTGAGTTGGTTAAAAGCTCAGATTTATAAAAATATTACATTAGTGGTTTAAGTGACATATATTATCTATATTCAAATAGAATCATGGTGTTATGTGTTATTTAATGGCTTAGTTGAATTCTAATGTAGAATGTGGCCTGTTATTTCTTGATAACAGAGCGCTGCTAAGTATAACACACCGTTGCCATAGACGCAGTTCTGTTCACTCTGGAGGACAGCTATCAATCAATCAATCAATCCGCTGAAAGAACCGATATAATTTATCGGGTTCAGTGACGGTAATGTGTTAGCTTAGCTAGCTACATTGTAACATGTTTAACGTTAACTTACATGTGTGTCAGCATGCGGCGGCTGTGCAAAAAGGAAACAAGATGAATGAGGACATAAACGTCAACATAAATATTCCCTAAGAAAACATTCACCGTGTCTCACGTGTCTCACCGTCAACGGAAATGTTCAGTTTAATTTCAATTAGAGCAGCCGATAGCCCGCTAGCTCACTACAACGCTTCAGCTAATGTATTTCAATTCCTGCAATGATTAAAACAGCAGCTGGGTAATTTGTCCACCACGGCAGTACCCCATAAATATACGATTATTGATTCATTCGGTAAGTAGCCAAGAAGTAAGTGGGATAATGTTGAGGCTGATTCAGAGGCTTCGCGTCGGGATCCTGATCACCCTGTTGGGGTTGTAGTCGCTTGACAACCGCCTCGCTCTACATTATCCCTTACTTAGCTGCTTATTGTTAAACTGCTGGTAAGTGATGTCTAACAATGTGTTGACACTGTTGTAAGCTCTGCACTGTAGCTGCTTGAGCTAACCTTAGCTAACCTTAGCTTTGCAGTGCGTTTGTATAACTGTTTCATGGGTGTATAAAAATAACTATACCTGTTTCCAAAATGGCACCTATCCACTTCAATGAGAATTGCTCTCCTGGCGCGTCTGGCAAAAAAACATCTGCAGTTTAGTAAATTCTGTGCAATTTCAGGGTGAAGTTAACAACATTGTTAATTTTTTCATACGGTTGGGTTAGTAAACTGAATTCTAGTGCACTTGGAAGCGAACTGAGACCCCGGACTATTCGACCAAATGCTCCAGGGTTTGGTTTAAAACGGACCTAACTGTTCATCGGGAGAAATTACATTTTTTTCACTCCATGAAACAAAACATGGACATACAGTACTTATAAAAACACTGCTAGTGCTAGTGGACCAAAACTCCACAGGGTACCTTTAAAGTCATCTGAACCAGAACATATGTGTACATTGCTGCATAAGTGCATATTCTAATGTTTTTTATGTTTGTGTGCACTCTCATATGAATGTAGCATTTTGTGATCTATTTTTACGCTTGATGATATCAGTTTGTGTTCCAGTGTGCAGACATGTGTGTGTATGTGTGTGTGTGTTGTTCTTGAGTGTTTCTGGAACACTGATAAGACCCGCCTGTGTAAAACCCAGTTCGCCGCCTTCATGGGAAATCAATTTGTCCCGCTTTCTACGTGGCCAGCCTTTATATGCTTCACTTGCTCCTGAAGCTGTCACCCAGTGTATACAGAGTCATTGGCTCCATCCATCCTACACACACAACGCACACAAAGCACACAACGCATGCACACGCACACACTCGCACGTACACACACACACACGTACACACACACACACACACACACCCATATCAGACTCTTGCATGCATATTCATTCACTGTACCCGACACTTCAGCTGACGACTCAATTACATAGAAGAGTAATAAAGATGAGGAGGCAAGTCACAGTGGCAAGTGTGTGAATCTGTGCGTATGAGAGTGTAAACTGTGCGTGTGTGTGTGAGAGACTGAGAGAGATTGAGAGAGAGAGAGAGAGAGAGAGAGAGAGAGAGAGAAAAGAGAGATAGGTCCTGGCCAGCAGTTTATTAAACTGCAGGTGTGCTTATACCAGAGAGAGATACTGCATACTACTCACACGCACACGCACACACACACACACACACACACACACACACACACACACACACACACAGCTCATTCAACTCTGCAGCCAGTATGTCCTTTGTATCTCATTGTCCTGTGCAGTTTGGAGAGGAAGGGGTGTCCATGCTGATTGAAAAACGGGAAATTATCCACCCAACTCCCATATAGTGAGAACAGAGTTTAACTTTACAATTGCGTATGCTTGAGGTTGTATCTGTGTGCTTCCATGTATCTGTTGTTATATTTCTGTGTTAGATCATGAATCATGAACATGAATGCATTTTTCACACAAAATGTTACACTATACTGTACCTTTGAGCCACTTGATGAACTGCCTGCATAGTTTACACTTTGCTTAATCTACACATCTCCTACAACATGTTTTGCCATACAGCTGGACTCTGAGCTGCCGTTTAAGCAGTAAGAAATTGGAAGAAACCACTGTAGTTAAAAAGTAGATCCAGAAAAACTACTGAATTGATTGAAAAAAAGACAATTGATTTAGTTAAGTTTTCCCAGTTTTCCCAAAAACCAGAATTTCCATTTCCAGTATTCATCCCTATCCTTGTCTGTGCTGTTGTATCATATGCTAGCAATCAAACTGCTCATCAATACATGAATCATCATTTTCTAATGGTGCAATATTTCATCCAGTGGCCAACACCGGATCTACAATTGGAGGAAAAGTAGAAACAAAAAATATAGCAGTGAAACTCTACAACATATTGACGTAAGCACTCAAACTTGGAGGATTTGAAGCCAAACACATAAATCCATCCCATCATTAATGAAGGATTGAATGGGATCTCCTGAGGGGAGCATCATGGCAGTACCGGTCCTTTCCATCTGTCTTCCTTTTCATACCCTTACAACTCACTGTGAAACTATGTAACCGCAGCTTTCTTTCTTTCCTTGTCCCTCACTTATGCTACACTATTGCCTATACAGTAAGTCAGCTTTATCACATACAATACCTCTAGCTCAAAGCATGCCAATTTCACATTCTGCCTGAATTCACCTGAAACCACTAGATTTTGGAGGATCTGCTGACAAATATTGCAGCTGCCTGTGTGTATCTACAATACAACCACCATTATCTTCAGCCACAGCCTGTTCTTCCTATTCCATCCTCTTTGACCTCATTGCTCAGATAATATTAATCGTGAATCTTTCAAGCTCAATCATATGAGCTGATGTGGGAGTAGTGGGTCTCAAAGGATGAATTAGTTTAATACAGAAGCCCAGCGGCCTCTTTAAATGAGTTATGCATCAGTTCTTTACACAGTCTAACATATTGGTTTTATAAGGGTCCAAACAGGTGTGTGTGTGAGAATGAGAGAGAAAAAGAGATATGGAAAAAAGTACAAAGGAGAATATATTTTGTGCACACCCTTGTGAGCATATTGGCAGTTTGAGTATGCAGGTGAGTGAATGTGTGAGCTTGAATAAGTTTCATTTTATGCATGAGTACAGAGGCATTTCTGTATGAATAATTGTATTGGCCTTTGACAGAAAAACACAGAGCAAGAGGGAGAAAGAGACGAAAGCACAGAGCCAGAGAGAGAAAGGGGGGTAGAGGTTAGGGGTTTGTGGGGGAGTGAGAAAGTGTGGCAGGAAATGAAATGGGTTATTTGGTAAAAAAATGCTGGGGGGGCTACAGACTTATTTTCACCCCGATCTCTGCACTGCAGAACAATTTCAATACAGCGCTATACTGTATGTCTTGCCAAAGAGCAACGTGTTGGAGGGGTGATGAGGGAGGAAGAGAGGAGGGAGATGGGCTGAACAGGAAAGAGAAGTGAGTAAAAGAGTGATACAAGGGACACAAGGAAAATTGTAAAGAAAGGAGTTAATGAGAATTAATGAAGGAGAGAATGAGAAGAAGGGTGAGTGAAAGAGTAGCAACAGGGGTGAAGATGTAGTCAGAGAAATACTGTACATGTGAGGAAAGACAAAATAAATCACATTTGATAAAAATGAACAGAGCAGGGAGGGAGAGAGGAAGGACAGAAACTCATATCTAATCACAATGATTAGAAATGAGGACAGAGAGTATGAGGGGGTGTACAATAATAATAATAATAATAATAATAATAATGAATAAGCATCAGGTGTGCTCGAGTAGAAAACCAACTCGAGGACATTGCTGTGTACACACATAGAGGATGTTACTATTCAATTTATTTTGCTGAAATTGACCTGGGAGTTCTTTAAACCACCTGTGATTGCGACTGAATGTTACTGTAGTGTTGTGAGGTAGTGATTGGACAGTGTATGCCTTTTCCCACATGTGTTGTGTTATGCCCAACAGCGCTCTGCTTGTTGTTTCTGACTGATTTGCTTGAGGAGTTGAGGAGAAATGAAACAATAAGGCTGAAAAAGAAGGGAATGCAACATGGGAACGATAGAGAAAATGGAGGATACTCCACACAGGGCCATGGGAAAGATGGATGGAGAGGAAGAGGGACAGGTGTTGAAAGACAGGATGAGAGAATAGTGCAATCAGAGTAATTTCCTTCTATTAAGAGGATCATTCACAGTCTTGACCTCACACCACATTCTGCATTTGAAATCCAAAAAGCACACGTCTACCAGCTATTTGGATTCTGCTGCGTAAAGCCATGAGGAAAACACTGCATTTATGCGTCTCTTTCTATTTGTTGATTAATCCAGATGCTTATGATTGTCTCACAGCTCAGAACTATTTTCATGCCTGTTTTCTTCCTTTCACCTGACTGAGTTCTTTCTGTAGAAGAAACAGCGGTCGACCAGAAATGATTTGCCTAACTCCTGCTCCAGGTAGAATCACAGTGATTTGATGACCTGTCCTCAGCAATAGACTGAGACAGGTTAATGTGTTTTCTCCACAACAGACTAAACAGAAAAAGGCTGCTGCTATCAACAAGAATGCCATTTCATTTTTAAAAACCACAAAGGAAAACAAGACAAACACAATATACATGTAAATCAACGTACATGATATATCTTAACCTTTAAAACAACTTATATTCATTCTATCTGTGGGTTCGTGAATCTAAATACACTAAATATATTGTATTTAAAACCCATATGGACCTTTTTCACGGCAGACATTTTTGACTTGTCATGGCAGAAAACGCACAGCTGAAATTGATAACCTTAATGATGGCTCAGAGATACATAACTTGTTCTGGTTATACACAAGTACCAATTAGTACCAATTCCTGAATTATTTTGTAGAATGTACAAAACCAGAAGTGATACTTTTAACAGCTTGCTTGATCTTCAGTCCAAAGGCTCTGGACACCCACACAGGAACTACATGATGTAACCAAGTTCTATGTCCTAATATGAATGAGTAGAGGTCTAATGGGGCAATACATGCAGATTCATTGTATTTCCCCACATGTGCCTTTATCCTTTCAATACTTTCCCAGAGCAGCAGGACAAACAGATTTTTACACCTTTGGGTAAAAGGATCAGAAACATTAAGATAAATATTTGACTATTATATCTCATCATAATCAGTGGAAGAGCAGAATCCCCCAGAGGTGCATTTTGTTTATGTCTCTGTTTTGATTTTCTCATATCTGTGAACAAATGTTTATTCCAGCTGTGGTGAAGCCATATATTATTCATTATTGTATCTCAACACATGGCCATCAAATTGACAGGCTGTATTGTGCCTCATTAATCACTTATTCTGCTGAAGAATCCAGACGTTACCGCCAAACAGTCCTACTAAAGATTGTAATCCATGCATCTTTACTGACAGCCCCAGAATAGACAGGAAAATAGAGGAAGTGAAGGACTTTCTTAAGATGAGGATCTAGTGGAGCTGGAGTGCTAACACTGAGATGTCCACAGTATCTCTCTCTCTCTCTCTCTCTCTCTCTCTCTCTCTCTCTCTCTCACTCTCTCATAAATAATAACAACACACTGTAGAAACACAGGCCATCAATAATGAAGCTCTCCAAACTACTTCTTACCAAATAACTGCAGCTACAAGCCATGTTCTCGAGACATCCTCAAAGGTGTGTTGCAGCTTGCCTAAATAATCATTTCACATAGAGAGCAGAGCCAGTGCAGTGGAAATAAGTTGATATGCCACTCTATAGGCTATAATGGGGTTGTGGTGGGGGTATCTAAACTTGTTTTTAACCAAAGGACGATGAATACGATAGTCAACCACAAATGATGATGTGGAGGAAATAGAAGCTGCGGATATTAAATCCAACACAGAATATAAGGCACACTTTCCTTAAGGCCTAGTTCCTCTAGAACAGCGCCGTTGGTAAAGTTGGTCAAATTGTGGTCAATCATTTGCTGTAATAAGCTATACTGTATATAGGCACCCAAGGCCACATAATTCACAGCTACAGTATCTTCAAGCAACTTGGCCAGACTTCTTCCCTTCGCTCTCATGTCTGTTTCACTTCCTTCACTATGTCAGGTGGAGTTTTTAATTACCTTTGAGATAGTGCAGCTGTTTGGGGCATGGTAACCATGGTAAAAGGGGTTTCAAGGTATAAAGTGAAGACTGCAGAGTTCGCTCCTCAGTCAATCTCTGTACTCATTGGAGGAGGAGGTTGGCTAGCAAAACGACTAAGTGACTCTAGTGATTCGTTGTCGTCTTTTGGTAATTATTTTTCAAACACTAAGGACGGACAGCAAGCGCAGAAATAATCAGTAAACAACACATATTTTATTAATGCTCTTCATTCCAAAATTGTGTGATAATTTATTCCAATATCTTCTAAAAACCATTAAGTTTGGTCCCATTCAATAAGAAATCCAAAACACATTGCCTACAGCAAATCCTTACAAACAGTTAACATACATTTGTCACTGTTATTGATCCAACTCCAGACCCTTGATTGATCTCCAATGGTGTTAATGCATTGGCACACCTAAATGCTGCATAATATCTTCTTTCTGTGTATAACAATGATAGATTATTGACAATCAGACCCAGGGCAGTAGGCCTACCATGACCTCTGACCCATGATCCATGTCCTTTTTCCATAAGTAATGACCTGTTAAGCCTCAGCTCTGCCTGTTGTCTTTGTACGCATAATTATGGAACACACAGAGCTCGAGAAGTCGGACTAAAGGTTCAACGTGCTTGGTGCTCTTTTCTAATTCAGGAACTTCAGGAAGAGGAATTCTGATGGTGCATCTGTCTATTAACTCTTTTCACTTAATTACTTTCACCCAGATCACCACACCACATTTTTTATCATAAAAACAGGAATGGTCTTTGATTTACTCCAAGGCTTTTGTATACATCAAATGGAGCTCAGTGCTCAAAACAAGCTTTGGAAAAAAGGCAACTGCCCAAAGAATGAGAAGCCAAATGTAAGACTAGACCCACATTGCACCACAAAAGAGGGCAGTTTCTGCACATAATCTAATATTTACTATGGTTCAAGCCATGCTTTTTTGGCTGAGAGCCAGAATCAATGTGCCAGACAGGACGCCATCAACAACATCTTTGTACCAACTGTGATGTGTTACGGCTCAATCAAACCAAGTGAGGCTTGTGTTGCTGAATTCACTTTGATATTTTCTGCAAATGCCACATCTACTTTTTCTCTTCTTTATTTTCCTGTTTTCCCTCAGCACTTTAATCAACTGCTCCATCCCTCACTGATCCTTATCGTGGCTGCTCTGTGGGCCCACAAAAACAGTGCACAGCCATTTTCTGACAGCCACATTCTCCACACAGCTGAGGCCAAAGACAAGCTGCCAACTACTCCTTGGGCAAAAGGTGAAAACCTCTCTCACACACACACACACACACACACACACACACACACACACACACACACACACACACACACACACACACACACACACACACACACACACACACCTCTGTCACAACTGGCTCACTTACAGCATATGGATATTCCCCCTTTCACTTTGCCTGATTCAATGCTACTGGACCTGACAGGAAAGCTCCTTTTTGGTGTTAAGTGTATTAGGATTGAATTCAGAGTCGTGCTAACAAATAAGGAAACAAATTCCACATAAGGAAACTTGTTGGTGCTTTCTTTGTGAATTCCCTGCACAGTTGAGAACATCTGGTAAATGGTAAATTTACCTGGTAAATTTCAACATATGCCTGTCTCTCTTTCTCTTATGCCACAATGATGCAGCTTCTGCCTGCAGCTGTTGACCTCTGAGGTCTCCTCTCTCAGCCATGACCGGCCAGCAACTCACCGATCTCGCAGCTCTCTCCAGAGAAGCCCTGAGGACAGTAGCAGCTATAGCCATCACCTTCCTGCAAGCAGCTCCCTCCATGGAGACAGGGGTTGGTCTGGCATGGGTTATTCTCCACTGTAAAGGCAGAAAGAGTGAGAGACAAATATGAATATATTATTTATTTTGTACAGAGAAAGAGCATTATGAAAGTGCCTTGAATGTTGACAAACTATGACAGGCAATGAGCAAGCATTATGCCCCCACATTATCCTGGGCCCATCCTCCTGCTGCTCTCTCACAGAAACAGGGAAAGAGTAGAGTGGGACAGACATAAGTAGACTTGTCCCGGTCTGTATGACTTTCTACAAGGTGACGGATTGGCTGTTGTTGCGTCTGTCTAGCCCCTGTTTATCATGACTGATGCTCGCCAGGCAAAGGACAGTGTGCTGAGTCAACCACCTCCTGTTGTTCTCTCATCACAGGTCCTCTTGATAAGCCTAGACCTTTGTAAACCAGATGATCATCGCCAGTCATGCATACTGCTTTCAGTGGCCCATTACTGCAGGAGGTAATAAACACATTTTATGTTGTTGAGCTATAACTCTGTGAGTCTTCATGGGAAATATTTTGGCGGATGTATGGCCGAGATTAAGGAGATTAAGTCGTAATTATTGCTACTATATTTTAGAATGGGACAGAGGGAGGAGGAGAATTTCACAAGGACGGTTAGACCGCAAAGGGGGCATAAGGAGTTTTTATTTTGTGTGCAAAGGACTGTGGGGAACCAGCTAGATTAAGTGTCTTTTATTAACCAATCCTGCAGGATTGCTGCCCCTGACACAGTCTGTCAGGCCATCTAATACACTGCATCTTCTCCATAATAACACCCAGACTTACTTAATGATGTATGAGCAGAGAGATGCTGTGCAGAACACAGAGTGCAGTTCCCCTGCAAGTCTGGGAATACTTTTCATTTGTATGTGTGGGAGTGTGCTTATGCATGTGTGTACCCATGCAAGCAAATGCATGTGCATTTCTGGATGTTTTCTGAGCGTGACTCAGTACATGGGAGTGTGTGTCCAAGGTCCTGTGAAACTGACAGTGACAGACTCCCACCACTGCAGAGAGGCTGCTGTTGATACACAGGGCAGGGGAGATGATGAAGAGGCTGCCTTTGAAAATACATAAAAGTGATTCGCTGAATGAGAAAAACCATTAAAGACAGGCTCATTTCTTAATTCAACAGCAGGGTGGAAAAAAAACAACACTGTATGTGATTTGAAAACAAACAGTGATTAAAGGTTAATGATGTATCGATGGAGATGGTAAAATACGTAAGTGCTAAACATTGAATAAACACGCAGGATATGGTCAATGAGTGTGTCTGGTTAGGTCTGAATCTATCCATCTATCCACATCCATCCATCCTTTAATGGATGTATAATGCCAGTCTACATAACAGATTCATAATAGACCTATAGTTTGAAATATATTTTGCCACTAGCATTTGGGTAATGTAGCTATTTTCAAAATCATGCAAAGGTTCCAGTTTTAGGGCTAGTGTGAAGAAAATGCTACATCCACATCAGTTTGTGTTTCCTCTTACCTTAACCCCAATCCAACCTTACCCTAATACCAACCAGTGATCTGAGCAACACTTAACCATAACCTGTTAGTGTCATTTACACAAAAGTGTTGTGTTCAATTACCTTAAACCACTTATGACAAATCAACTTGAACTTTCATTTGTTTAATCAGCTTGTTTAGCAGCTTGCATATTTATTAAAAAACAAAAACTGAAATTCATGGTGGTAGCATTGCCACATGTCGTTGCATCAAGCAAAGGTGGATAAAGGCATGTCACCAACAGTATCTTCCGTGTGTTTTTATGAGGAAAGAATAGGTGAAGGTAGGAGATTGTTCCTAAATCTACTTTCAGTGCTGCTGTCCACAGCAGCTGTTTGGGTAAATCAGGTGATGTGATGTGGAAAGCCATTTTGACTCAAACTTGGCCTACTCGCTCACTCTGGGTGGGATAAAAAAAAAGTCAAAATGCTACAATTTTGGAAAATAAGCTTTTCAAGGTGACTACACTTTGATACAAAAATGCTTAGTACAGTAGCTTCCATTCTGACAAGTCGCTTTCTCTAATCCACCGTGAAATTCAATGTCTTTGTGTCATAAAATCCATAAAATGCCAGCTTCGGGTGACATTTGATAGAGTTTAAATAGTATTAATGTGACATTTGAAGTACTTTAACCATAATATACAGCATAATCATATCATAGCTAAATCTAACATTTACATTACAAAAAAGCTAAACTAGTTCAGCTTACAGGTAGCCAGCCTTTCTTTAGCAGGGTGACAGAACTGCTGTCTCTAAACTAGAAATACACTACATTGTGATTAGTTAGAGTTCATTGTTTGGGTTTTAAGTTTAAACAAACTAGTTAAAATTATGATATATTTCACTCAAAGCTAGTCAACGTCATGGAGGCGCCAGAAGAAAAATCAGATGATCACCAAAGTCTGTAGGATTCATCCTCTGGGGACCATTAACGTTGAACAACATGTCCATCAGGTGCATGTAGATGTTGTGATAATTCACCTGATAAGTGAACAGTTTGCTGGTGGTGCCACAGGAAAAGCTTTAGGATCACCAAAATCATTAGAATTTATTCTACAGGGACCATGAATGGCGACTAACAAACAAAGAACTGTGTTGCTTCTAATCATGATGCTTAACCATTAAGCAATACACTATACATGATAATCATATTAATGGTGCATGACATTGATGAAATTAATATATTAATCCACTAACAGCTGTGCTCAGTACTTAAAGTGCCCATATGAAAAAAATCACTTTTTCTGGGACTTGGGGTGTTATTTTGTGTCTCTGGTGCTTCCACACACATACAAACTTGGAAAAAAAGTCTCCAGGTGAGCTGTTCAAAATCTACACGGCTTTGCACCTTCCTAGCATGCTAGCTCGTTCTCAATGGCAAAACACTGCTGCAACACACACTAGTTATAATCTCCAAAAGAACTACATCCTGTCCCTGTTCTGCAGGTATTCCACAAGTGGCCCTCATCTAGAAGAAGTCTCCCAGCTAATCCTGCCTCGGACTGACCGAAGTTGGAGAAAGCGTTATCTAGATGATGGGATCTTACCTAGCTACTGAGCATGTGCAAAAAAAAAATAAAACAGACACCCAAACACACAGGGTGAAAACAGGATCTGCAGCAATGTGCAGTACAACAAACAAACATATGGTGTTTTTTATGAAAATGAAACTTGTACAACCTCAAAATACAATTATGAACCTAAAAACCTTTAATACGTTTTTCAAGTGCTGTGCAATGCTACTGCTCACTGTAAAAAGCTAGTGTAGAGGTGTATGAATTAATGAAACAAAAGATACACTTTGACCAAGAAAGAACCAACACGAAAATAATAACCTTTTAGTTTCTAATGTTAACTAATAATAAACACCAAAGTTCAGTATGGTCCCATAAAAAGCAAAAGTCAGATAAGTTGAGGTAAAGATCTATGGCAAGAGTTCAGTTCCGTTTTTAAATACTTACATTTAAATTGCTAACATCTCAAAACGTACCCGTGTGCTCTACAAACCCCTCCCTATGCATTAATCTGCTTGAGTCACACTTATAATGCCAAAGATAAGTCTGGCAAGTGAGTAGCTCTACATGCAGTTTTGGTATTAAACCTCAGCTACACAATCGCCTCTCCACTCTGAGTCATAGCCCAGGCAGACATGTATCTGCTGCAGTGAAAAGGCAGTGATGCACACAGTGGAACTGACAGCTGAGGACTGGGTCATCAAGTCGCCTTAGTCAGGGAGGTGTCAGTAGCAAAAAGGCCAGACTTCTGATGACAATTCTCCTTGTCAATCACACCACAGAGAGTAATACTGCAGCTCTGTGTGTTGTTAATGCTGCACAGGGTTTTCTTTGCTGTCGTTAAAAATGAGAGCGACAAATCTTTAAAAAAAATAATCAATAAGCTGCTTAGGATTTAAGTGGATAGCATCACCAACTGAAAATAAGAACATAGATAGTGTATTCATGTGTGGGCATGCATGCGTTTAGTGCCTTAAAAACCTTCTATTCCTATTTCTCTATAAAAGAAACCATTTATTGCCATAATTTGACCAGTACCAGCTAAACTGCCTTAATAATGAGATAAAAAAGGACTTTTCCTTAGCTACCATCTACCAGTCTATCAGACTGAGAGCTGAGCTGGAGCAGAATAGGACATTGATCCAATCCGCAGAGAATTAGTAATGACTTATTACACACAAATGAGACTGTGTTGTTCACCATCTGTCCACAAACAGTAGCCTGCAGTCTTGGTGGTGACATCACATGAGACGTGATGAGACAGCAGTTATAGATTGTGACTAGGGTAACGTCTCGGCCCAAAGAAATGTTCTGCACGAATGGATGAACATGCACGGAATCAGCCCTTACCATGCATGTGAAACTAAAAATTGATATGCAAGTGAAAAAACTGATGAGGCATGAGACAGAGAGACCCTGGTTGTTGCAAAGGAGGCAAGGATACAAATGACATGTTATTATAGAGAAGCATATGTATGAGAGAGAGCGAGATAGACTGAGAATGAGAGAGAGGAAGAGAGCGAGAGAATGTCAGCTAGGAGGGACAGAAAGTCACAGAGGGAGCTATTATACATTTCCTTCTCTCTTAACGCTTGCTGCTAGCTTATGATTAATTACACACTGGTCTTAAAATAGGTCGCCTCTTCCATTCCTACTGTGTCATTCTTTTTCTGTGCGAAAGACAGAAAGGAAAAAGAGAGAAAGAGGGGAAGCTGAAGCAGAGAGAGAGAGAGAGAGGGGGGGAAGCAAAAGAACTACAGTAGGTGTAGCACTACAGTTTATGGAGATAACAAGAAACAGGGACATAATAAGTTCAGCTTTCAGGTCTAAGCTATACATTTATACTTATACTAATCAAATAGATAATGTCAGATTGTCTCTCCTGACATTAAACGGATACTGCAACATCTCTAGAATCCTGTGCAGAAGTTCTTCTGTGTGACATTTTACTACTCCATGGGGCCATCTTAAGTTTTTCCTATGCCTCTTAGGAAGGAGATTATCTTAGCCTTGTGGCACATTGAAGCCACTCCCCACTGGATCATACATACACCCGGGATTTAGAGCAAACCATAAAAGAGGATTGCGATGAGGGAAATGTCTTGCATCCCATGAAGTCCGGAGCTGAGGGGTTGGTAAATTCAACATAAAGAAGCCTGCAGAAAAGGTTGTGTTGACAGAGACACTGAACTCTGCAGAAATAACCTGACACACACACACACACACACACACACACACACACACACACACACACACACACACACACACTTACTGTATACACATGCTTATCACCCGCATCGCTGTACTTGGACTCACTAAACCTTGTAATGGCTTTGCTGAGACAGAAATCATGCCTTGGCCTGTTCAAATGTTCCCACCCTATGAGCATGATAAGCCATCACATGGGCGCAGAAAAAAAATGCCCCTGTTAAAATGTAATGCTACAGTGCGTCTCTTAAAACGTACTGAGGCACACAGAACAGTAAGAGCCATATGGATTGCTGCGCTAAACTGCAATGTATGGCCGCAAATACAGTCGTTGTCATCATCACTGTGCTATAGTGTGAAATGTTCATATTGTCATTTGCATGATGGCTACTGAGAACATGTGTTTAATGTGTTTAGTGATGCTACAGAGCCAAAATAGGCATACATAATGCATCTGTGTAAGTGGCTCTGTCAGTGCCAAATGTCACCTAAGCCACAACACATCTGGAGCAAGACTAGGTCAAGAATTTCCTGCAGATCATTATTACCCATCGTCATGATGGTGTTTTACTCACCAAAGTTACATTTTGAAATCTGGAAAACAGCGCTATAGCTACAGTAGAGTCCAAGAGAGCAATAAATGAGTTGTGAGATTTCTCACCCTCATTAGCAGGAAATGAGGAAATGAGGGGAGAGTGAGTGGTACATGGAATTAAACCAAGGACAGTATTATGTTATTTGGTACACTATGTAACTATTTGGCTACCAGTGCACCCCAACCCAGGTGCTCATGTTTCTTTACTGTAGCCATAACTGCCTGCTCAGGGTCCCCCCCGTGGCCACCAGAGGAGCCCCAAGAGCGCTTGAAATGTCCCACGAGATAGCTTTAAAAAGTTGCATGAGGCTCGCAAATTACACAAAAAATCCATCTCCCATCGTGTCAGAACGGGTGTTAATGTTTATAACTTGGATGAGAGGATGATGCGTAACTATCCTGGTCACGAAAACAGAAAAAACACTATGAGGGTGAATTGGGGGAACAGCAGTCCACTTGTGTTCTCTCTTCTCCAAGTCTGATGTCAGCAAATTACAGTAAGGTTAGGTCAATGTTAGGGCTTGCTGTGCATCTCTCGGTCTGTCTGTTTTCCTTGCCTTTCACTTCCAGGGGTGTGTACTAAAACATTGTGCCTGACAAAGGTGAGCGTGAAATATAACTATGTATATATAACTGTTGCTACAACAATGACTGTTACTGTTCACTGAATCATCTGTATGACCTGAGTAACTCCAAGTTTCCATCTCTTCCCTGACAGGACGGACAGAGTCAGAGAGACCCATAGGTAGGAATCTGATCCATGTATCAGCGTGTCCCCAGACAGGCAAGTCAGCCACTGCAGATGAGCTACTATTACTGCTGATTACACAGCGGAGGAAATACATATAATATACCTCCCACAAGCACAAAGATGCAGACCCCAGTGTGGACCTCATATGACTTCAAAGAGATTGACTTGCCAAGGTTAGGTACATGGTGGCAGAGAGGAAGTGAAGGAAGGTGGAAGAGAAGAGAAGACGAGCCAGGGAGAGACAAGAGGTTACGTTTACTTGTCGGTGGAGCTGCTCTGGTTTGTGCTGATGATGTCAGTGCCTCAGTAGTCAATCGGCACTGTGCAGAGTGAGACAGTCCAATGTGTGCAGAGGTTGACAGTCTGCAGTGAGGGGTATTACACCAAACGCTTCAGCTGTACAGTCCATGAGGTCATACACACATCAAGGAGGGTCACTGGCCTCGCCTCCCCGAAACCAAGCTTCCACCTCTCCCTTTTAACCCACTGCAACTGTCAGTCAAAACCAGTGGTACGCCAGATAAATCCCACACTACATGATTGGATAGAAAAGAAGAAAAATCATGCCCTATATATGTTTCTTTTCTAGCAATAGCAACAGAAATATGCCCACAAGAGTATTCTGCATCATTTAATGTAGAAGAATTAAAACACAGGCTGTCTTTAGTAGTTCAAGCTATTCATTTGCTGTTAGTGGCTGTGTCTCAGTGAGCTCTAGAATCACAGTTTTTGATTGACCGCACAATATAAAGGGGCCTTTCAGTGTGTGTAGTGATATAACAAATCTGGACATGTGGTTGTAAAGACCACAAAACTACAACACGGCTAACACAAGGGGTCATAAATAGAATGAAGTCAGCTGTTGTAAGGAATGATAATGTAATATTCTTTTGATCTCCACACCACAGGGAGATCCGAGCACCTGGTCGGCTACTGAGCCTTCCCAGGCTGGCAGGTAGTCAGTGCTCAAAGACAACTGACAGCTTAGATACTTGCCAAATCTGGGCTTGAACCCAGCTTGACCACTTGAAAAGCAGCAGACGCCACCCTGCATTCTTTGGGAATGTGTTCACATCTTAAAGAGAAGGTTGTGGAAGGAGCAGGTGTGGAAATGTGATTATTGTACCCACGTCTGGCTGCACAAGAAAAATATACAAAACCAAAATACATAGACGGTTTGTGATTTCAGCTTCACCTCTTTTCAACTGCATTAAATGTTTTCCTCCTCTCCTCCACACACACACACACACACACACACACACACACACACACACACACACACACACACACACACACACACACACACACACACACAGCTGAGTGGATATACGCAGCATATGGATATTCCCACTTTCACTTTTACACACACACACACACACACACACACACAAAAAAAACATGACACTTGCAATTAGCTCCAGTGCCAGAAGCCTGAGACAGCAAAAGCAGCCGATGCGCTCTCAGTGAGCACCTCGTGAACTGAGCGTCACACTGAATCAGCCTGGAGAGGACCGGGAGGAGGAACATGCCAGCCATTCAATACAACCCAATTCAGCAGGCCTGCGCAAGGCGAGTCTGACGAAGAAATTGAGGGTGTATTGTTACAAGAGCGGCACTTGTGGCGTCTTCATTCGTCCTAAATAAATTGCATTATCTTGGCTGTCAGAGTGGCAAGAAAATAATCCATCTTGGCTTATCATCACAAACACATTCTATCCACTTTGGATTCCTCCCCCCCCAACCTTCTCTTCAATGTGTCTTTGCTCTCATTTTTAAGGGCATTGTGAAATGAGAATATTGAATCAACTACGTTCCCCCTTTTTCAAATTACCCAACAATATTCTGGACACACTAAATGTAGGGAGTAATAATTACTGTCAATGTATAATGAATAATTCATATTGTGATTTAAACAACTTATTTTTACATCAAGTGAGGCCACAGTTTAATGAACATGCACATATTGATTACCATTCCTTTAAATGAAGAGACACACAGATACAGGTACAATTAGACAAGTAGACTTTTACTTGAAATTAATATAGATGCGCATGTGGTGCAAGAAGCCACAGGGGTATGTTCTTCTAAACATTTAATATCTCCACAAATACAAATTAAAATTACAAGGGCTCATCGTCTGCCTTTGGCAACCCATTTGTAGTGCTGTGTTTGTGTCCTATAAGGCAGATCACAGAAAACAACACTATTTTCTTATTTTTAAAATAGAAATGATATGCACTCTTCTCTACTCTCCATCTGGATGTCCCACTGTGATTGGCACAGCTGCTTCAAAGGAATGATACCAATAATGCGACTGGCTGAGAAGACAATCACTAAACCCTACTGTTTATATTGTACTTCTCTCAAACGTCATGCACATATTGTGCACAAATATAAACAACAATAGAAAGTATGCCTGGACAAACCTTCACTGACCTCTCACACATGACCTAGCATGGTGTGCAGATTATTACAAAAATGCCATTACAGAAGAGCCCTAAACCAGAAAGAAAAAGCAGGAAACACACACAGACAGACTGGGGATCTCACACTCCCTTGCCTGCATGTTTGTATTCCACTGTGTTTACTAGCAAGCAGTTGTTCTGACAGGAGAGCAGCACTATTAGGAGAAGCAAGCTGTGTGCAGGACGGGTTTGCCTGGAGAGCTGTTTAAAACAAAGAAGAACTACTTTACATGATCTCACAGTGCCCTTGCCTGCAGAAACTCTGAAAGAAAGCTTGCTACCCAAAAAACCTTCAAGGCACCATTGCTACTTGCAAAGCCTTAATCTTCATAGCTCACTATATCCTGTAATGTACACGTTCATATCCATTACCCCCACCACTTACAGTAGGAATCCTTCCTCCCCTCTTCATTTTCCTCCCGTCTATGACTCTTCCCTGCTGGGACATATCTGTGGGTTTGTCTGACATGCCCCACTTCAGGAGTGTCCTCAAGCCTTCCACTTGCTGTGGGCTGGCTGCTGCATGATGTGTTATGACTGACACTAGGAGCCCTGCCACTGCTCCCGTTCTGCCTTCAGCGGCCTTGAGAGTGAGTGAAGTCAGTCAGGCAATCCGGCAGCTCCACAACCCCAGCTGGGTGCACTCATCCTCTCACTGCCACCTCTCTCTAGCAAGAAAATACCTCAATTTGAAATCACACATTTCACTGTTAACCTTGATGGCAGGCGGCAGTCTTCCATTTTTTCTACGCCCTGTGCTCGCATGTGTGATTGGCTGAGCCTGACTTCAAATGGAGAATGAAAATGCGAGAGTTGCATCTCAGGCAAGGACGCAGCTATTCAAACCTTTTTGGGTGTGCTACAGGCATAACAGATGCCATATTTCCACTGGGTCTGCCGAGCAGTTTCACATAATAATATATCCAGATCCTTCTTGTGTAGAGGTAATAAAAGCAGTCTGTGTAAAGTGATGTGAAAAACATCATGGCTGTGTACTGCTAGTTTATCTCTATTGTTTGCCCTCTAAGAGGACAGACCTGTTGGATGCAGATAGAGTGAGGAAATGTTCTTTCCCTAACAGGAAGCAGATTCCTGACGTCTAATCTGATAGCACCTGAATGCTTCATTGTAAGGTTGACCAACATAACCACGATCAGGCAAGCCTCTCCCGCTCTGCACAGCCCCACACAATGACTCCACACAGAAGATCATATTCTTTCTGACAGCCCCCTGCCAAGCTCCGTCTGCAGCCATCCCTCCCATCATTTCCCAATTGGTGGCACACAAAGGTGATGTTGTTCGTTGCTGTATGAAACTCTACGCACCCTCAGGGGCCCTAAGGCTGTGCCTGACAATAAAAACTCAAATAGGGATTTATCATGGAAGAAGTGAAACAAAAAAACAACCCTTCTCAGTGAATCCCTGTCTGTGTTTTTAGGGGGGGGGGGACATATGGCTTAGCAGAGGTCTTTTTTCTTATCTGGTTTACAGAGGCAGCGTAATGAAAATGACTACAATAAAATCAGAGGAGATGGCAATGCCTGAATGCTCCAACAAGCAGTTGATGATTTCATCTGCTGTGTGGCTGAATGTTTTGCTTTGCAGTTTTATTCCTTTTTGAGCCGCTTGGTTTGACTGTCTCTGAAAGCCAAGAAGAGTAAATGTTCACCATGTTTGGCTGGTATGGGAATACCGATCATTGTAAACTTCCATTCCAAAAATACAAAGTTATGGAAAGTTGAAGTTGAGCGAGACCACAAATTCTCTCAGGACAATGCTTTGTGCATATGTAAGCATAAGGCACTGCACTAAATAAACAAATACATGCTTAAAAAGCATATGTTGTGCTCAGGGAAAGAGAAAATTGGAGCTTAGCATCCACAGTTACTGTGTTACTGAAGTGAACATACTGTAGCACTTTGGTCTGCCACCCAACTGATCTTTAGAGGGCTGTGAAGTGAGAAAATATTCCACAAAAACAACAACAGTTCTGCTGTGGATCTGCCACCAGTAACAGCCAAAAGATTTAGTCATTCATCCGCCATAATGGGAGCTCTGGGTCATACAATCTCGAAAATAAAATACAGCTGCCTGTGATGGGGCTCCTAGAGGCTGAATAATCACCAGGTTTTGTTGTGACAGCAGAGATAATAAAGCATGTTTATAGCGTCATAAAAATGCTGTTTAAGACAGCTTTTCTGTGTTTTTTCAGGCTCACTGCAGAATATTAAACCCACATTTTGATGGTGCATTAGCTTTACAAACATCGCTGCTTGTTTCATTTACTTTTACATATATACATTAAATCAACACTTTCTATTCTGCAAAATGTCAGTGAACACCCTGCTACACAGAAAATCCCTCACTGAATTATTTAGTCAGTGTGTGTGTTTTACTTTAGTAGTTTAAGAACCAGCAGCCCTTTGCAAAACAGCAAATATTTGCCGCTGTCGCAGCTTGCTTTCATGTTCAAGGACCTTTCCAGGCACGGCACATGACGCAGTACATGGAGAGATTGAGCTGCTGTGCGTACACACACGTGTACAACATTCTCCCTCCTCCATATTCGGTTTGATTCTCCACACGCTTTTTTATCTTAACTTCTGTCCTTATCGGGTGTTATTCTCTCTGTGCTTTGTCTACATCATCATTAGATTTGTCACCTTTCACTTTCAAAACAATCTTAGGCAACAGAAGGGTTGTCTTTTGTTGTTGCGAGACATATTGGTAAATTAGAACAGCTTATCTTTGCTTAAGTTACTCTAGATGTAATCTATATCCACGGCGATCTACTTCCCAGCAGTGATGGTCAGATGAAGCTTTGCGAACCACTTCATCATCATTTCTGAGCTCAATAGATGTAAATGAAAATGTGCTGTATTTATATAGCGCTTTTCTAGTCTTAACGACTACTCAAAGTGCTTTTACATAATACAGGAACCATTCACTATTCACACACATTCATATACTGCCGTAGTAGGTGCCACCGGCTCATCAGAGAAACACTCACACACATTCACAACTCAGGGTTCAGTGTCTTGCCCACTTCAACATGGGACTACAGGGCCAGGGATTGAACCACCAACCTTCCAATTGGCAGGCAACCTCTCTACCACTCAACAACGGGTTGAAAACACTTAATGACCATTCCTTTAACCTTTTTCTTTGAACAAAGAGCACCATCTAGTAAGCTCAGAAAATAAAGACAGTGGTTTGCGAAGCTTCATTCGACCATCACTACTTCCCGGGATGCTGCTGAAAATTCCACTTGATTTCCCCGATTTTTGGCTAGATGTCCGTTACCTTCCGCTTTCTTTGTGTTGGAATTTTAAACTCAGGTCAATTCATGGTTAACTGCTCGTCAGATCTCTGCAGGGTAAACCCAGACAGTTAGCTAGACTATCTGTCCAATCGGAGTTTTCTGTTGCACGACTAAAACAACCTTCCTGCGGCTGTTTTGCAGCGGCACGGTGGCTCTGTCCGGTGCTTAGCCCCGCTCAAGACGATTGTGATTGGTTTAAAGAAATGCCAATAAACCAGAGCACGTTTTTCTCCCATCCCGGAATGCTGTGCGGATTAGCCAGACCCTCTCCTCCGCAGCGCTGAGGAGGAAGACCTGGCAATGCAAGACCACTCTAGATGTTCCAGGCATATAGTACACCAGATAGTACACCTGTTAGCGATAGCAATAGTTCTGCAGTGTGGGAATGTTTGAGAAAAAAAAGCAACCGGCGGTGGCCCGGTCTGCAGTCACCACTCTCCTCTGCCATTCCTTTTTCCCCTGATGCAACAACACTACTAGCTTTTAGCAAGACTGTCATCCATTGGCACCCATGACATAATGATTAAGCAGTCTGAAGTCACAAAGGAAAGCCTATCTTGGACATTTGATTTGACCAGTAAGTGGAGTCAGCATTGATTACTTTTCTCTGGTCCCTTTACTGTGATAGACAATAATGAGATTATATGTTTTTGTAATAAATAATTTGGTTTTCATAACTGGCCTTCTCTTTGAGCAGCCCTGACTGGCTGAGAGCGGACATACTGGGAAGGGCACCACTATTTTAGCTGTTTTTTTCTTTGTTTGGTTGTTTACAGTTCGATGTTACTTAAAGCAAATTCAGTGTATTTTAAACTGGTGTGTATTATCATTAGCAACAGTCACTGATGTACACAAAAGGCTCAGTGGGACTTCACACCACAGTGTACTAAAGCTCATTTTCAACACTTTAGTTGCTTGGTTATTCCCCTGGTTAACAGGAAACAAAGAGCCTGTGCTCAATCAGTCAAACTGGTGTGTAACTATTACATCCCACACCACGATGGAGCCCAGTGTCCCTTAAGGCTGTTCTTTAACAAATCCCATTCATTTAATATGCAGCAGCCAATCGCATGGGATTAGGTTCAGCAGGAGTGTTTGATATGGAAAAATTGAGGAATTACACCATGAAAAGAAAGAAAAAGAGAAACTTGGAAAAGAGAAGCAGATAACAGGATGACAAATTAGGCAGTGGGTCGATTTGAGGGAGGTAACACTTTAAAAAAGAAAAAAATAAGGCAGTGACGAGGATCGTACAGGGGAGACAGATACGGTTAGACGGCAATTGACTGCTGTTTGTTGTACAACATTGGAGTTCAAGAGGCTATCAAAACATTATGCCAGCGAGAGTCATAACAATGACCAGAGGATTAATAAAAGACATAGTCAAGGAGACACAGAGCAAGAGAGAGCGGGAAAAAGAAGAAATAAAACAGTAAGGGGAGAGACAGAGGGGAGAGACAGAAAGAAGGATAGAGAAAAAAAGATGGGAGACACTCGAAGGGAGAGACAGGAAAATCAATAGACTTCTAAACGCAGCATAGAGAACGTGTCCTCTCGCTGCTCCAGACAGACAGCCTGTCCAAGGACTCCCAACAGCCAGCTGACAAACTCAACATCTATCTACAGAGCCCCACCCCAGCCTGTCCCGTCTCCATTTATCTCCCACCCAAAACACACACACACACACATTGCATCTCACTATCTTTGTGGGGACCCGCCATTGACATAATGAAATACTAGCCCCTTACCCTAACCTTAACCATCACAACTAAATGCCTAACCTTAACCTTTACCCTCACCCTAACCATAACCTAATTTTAACCCTAATCCTAAAATCAAGTCTTACCCTTCAAACAGCCGTTTAAAGTTGTGGGGTCCAGCATTTTGGCCCCACAAAGCTGTCCGGATCCCACAAGTACACTGCATTCACAGTTTTTGGACACCACAAATGTAGTTAAATGAGAACACACACACACACACACACACACACTTCAGCCTACTGGCTATTCTCCTCTAAATTTAACAGTCTAATTTGGTTGAGGCCTGGCTGCTGTGTTATTGATGTTGCCAGAGGTCTGATCCATCATGAACCCGGGACAAGGCTTTAGTCAAGAAGGCTATAATTCAGAGGCATCCTGTTCCTTGTCTGCCAAAGTTTCAGACTGGCATTGGCAATTTGAAGGCTGGACAGACTGCCACTCGTCACTATATCCACTCTCCTTGTTTCATCACCCTACACTACTGGACGCCACTGGTCTGAACCATTTGGTAAATGCCCACGGCTGAGGGAAATCTCTTGACTAGAAACCTTTTACTTTTGTACATTTTTGTGGCGTTACAAATAACCAATTTGAACAATACACAAACAGACAAAAAACACTGCCTTTAGGATTATACAGAATATGGAAATCAAGATATGAGTAATTAAAAAAGAAATAAAATTAAATGGGTTTACTTTCTCACAGCGTTCACAGTAAAAGATTAAGACATATTCTGTGTGTGTGTGTGTGTGTGTGGGTTTGTTTGTGATGGTGAGACATGTGGAGTGGATTATGGCGGTTTACTTCTGAGTAAGCTTGGCATGCTGGTGCTTCCTCAGATAAATTTATATAGTATGTGTGTGTGTGTGTGTGTGTGTGTGTGTGTGTGTGTGTGTGTGTGTGTGTGTTTGTCCACATATCTGTGTGGGTTTAGCTGGAGACCAGAGCAATGTGGAATTGGAAAGCTGTATGCAGCGTTATATACCAGTTTCTTATCACTCTGATATATAGGACAGAGAGCAGCTGAGACTGGCCTGATAACAAACAAGAAAATGATGATTGGAAGGAAGTAAAGAAATGTAAAGAAAGAAGGGAGAGAAGGAAGAAAGGAAGAGGGAACAAAGACGAGGAGGAACAACATGCTCTCTGGAGGCCCATGGAACTGTGTTAATGTAGTCTCTGATCATTGATTAAAGAGGTTTATGTACTCCCACCTACAGCATAGTAGAGGACACACTCACCCCTCTCTCTCCCCCATTATTCCTTCCCAGAGCTGTCCATCCTTCTGCCCTTTACCTCCTCTCTGTCTCTATCTCTCTGCTGTAATGGGCAGACAACCATTGCTGTAATTTTCTCTGTACTATAACTGACAACTACAAAAGGTCATTCAGAGGGAGGGGTTCTCCTGCCTTCTAATCACTCACAAGAGCAGGGCTACTCAAAGGGCATTGTATCAGAAATACTGATAAAGATGAAAAATGTACTCCTGGGTTATTTTAAGTTCCTATTGTAATAAACAATCTACTACTCAAGCTGAAGAAAGTGAGTGTCTTTGAGCTCCAATTACAGTTGTGCTCATAAATTTGCATACCCTGGCATAAATGTTGAAATTTTGGCATTCATTTTGAAAATATGACTCATCATGCAAAATAACTGTCTTTGATTCAAGAATAGTGATCCTATGAAGACATATCTTTTTACATAGTTGTTTGGCTGCTTTTTAAACAATATTTATAACAGAAATAACCCAAATGGCCTGATCAAAAGTTTACATAGCCTTGAATGTTTGGCCTTGTTACGGGCACACAAAGTGACACACACAGGTGAAAATGGCAAGTATAGGTCATTATTATGCTCACATATGCACAAAGCATTGTCCTGATTATTTCCCACACCTGTGGCTTTGTAAAGTAGTTGCAAGTAGTGTCTGTGTATAAATAGTCCATGAGTTTGTGAGCTCTCACGTGGATGCACTAAGCAGGTTAGATATTGAGCCATGGGGAGCAGAAAAGAACTGTCAAAAGACCTGCGTAACAAGGTATTGGAACTTTATAAGATGGAAAAGGGATTAAAAAGTTATCCAAAGCCTTGCAAATGCCAGTCAGTACTGTTTAATCACTTATTAAGAAGTGGAAAATTCTTGGATCTCTCAATACCAAGCCAAGGTCAGGTAGACCGAGATAGATTTCAGCCAAAACTACAAGGAGAATTGTTCGGGATGCAAAGAAGAACCCACAGGTAACATCAGGGGAAAAACAGGCTTCTCTGGAAACAGATGGTGTGGTTTTTGCAACGGAGCACAATAAGACGGTACTTGAACAAAAATGAGCTGCATGGTCGAGTTGCCAGAAAGAAGCCTTTACTGCGTCGATGCCACAAAAAAGCACGGTTACAATATGCCCAAAAACACCTTGACGCACCTCACAGCTTCTGGCACACTGTAATTTGGAGTGACGAGACCGAAATAGAGCTTCATGGTCACAACCATAAGCGATATGTTTGGAGAGGGGTCAACGAGGCCTATAGTGAACATAATACCATCCCCACCGTGAAGCATGGTGGTGGCTCACTGATGTTTTGGGGGTGTGTGAGCTCTAAAGGCATAGGGAATCCTGTGAAGATTGATGGCAAGATGAATGCAGTATGTTATCAAAACATACTGGCAGACAATTTGCATTCTTCTACACGGAAGCTCTGCTTGGGACATTCTTGGACTTTCCAGCACGACAATGAGCCCAAGCACAAGGCCAAGTTGACCCTCCAGTGGTTACAGTAGTAGAAGGTGAAGGTTCTGGAGCTGACTTCACAGTCTCCTGACCTTAATGTCATCGAGCAACTCTGGGGAGATCTCAAACGTGCGGTTCATGCAAGACAACCAAAGGCTTTGCATGAACTGGAGGCATTTTTCCAAGATGAATGGGCAGTTACACCACCTGCAAAAATTCGGGGCCTCATAGCCAACTATTACAATAGACTGCACGCTGTCATTGATGCTAAAGGTGGCAATGCACAGTATTAAGAACTAAGGGTATGTAGACTTTTGAACAGTGGTCGGTTCATTTCTTTTCTTTCTTGCCATGTTATGATTGTGCCATTCTGTTAGTTCAATGTGAATCCCATAACAGATAAAAGACTTGTGTTTTGCCTGCTCACTCATGTTTTCTTTACACATGGTATATACAGCATATCTTACCAATTCTTCAAGGGTATGCAAACTTTTGAGCACAACTGTACATAAACCAACACCTTTTTTTCTGACTGAAATATGAATTTAATTTTCACTACAATAAATGATAACGCCATGGCCATGCTCCACAGTAAGCACTGAGCCTTTGCAACTGCCCTCTGTACTGAAACCACATCATCCTACTGCTGTTATTAAATTCAATTTTCAATTCAATTTTATTTATAGTATCAATTCATAACAGGCATTATCTCGAGACACTTTACAGATAGAGCAGGTCTAGACCACACTCCAGAATTTACAAAGACCCAACAGTTCTAGTAATTTCCTCCAGAGCAAGCAACAGTGCGACAGTGGCGAGGAAACACTTCCTTTAGGCAGAAACCTCGGTCAGACCCAGGCTCTTGGTAGGCGGAGTCTGACGACCGGTTGGATGGAAGAAGGTAAGTCCCCCGCCTCACAATATCCTGTGAACTTGACTAAAGACGGCTCCCCTGAGAAAGAAAATTCTCAGACAATGGTCACAAACGGTTGAAACAATGGAGGCAATCAACTGGTGAATCTTCCCAGGAGAAGGTCCGTGACGAAAGTCAAGTGGGTAAGTAGGTAAAAAAAGAGTGCAGCTAATCTAAAAACATGCACTCATTCAAAGTAATTTCACAGTTCATGAAACATTTTCAACTGCTGACTTCACTTCTAGTCAAATTTCTGTCTGATAGAGGAGGTGTTAACATAAAGTGCTTTTATAGGCTGCTATCCTCATTTTTTTAGCGGTTTACAGTAAATGCAGCTGAACTCCTACCAGCTCTGAGATCTCCATGCGATGACTTCTAAAGAAAAAGTTTTAAAAATGCACTTTACTGAGCACTACGACTAATGATTGAAATAACAGAAAATACCAGATGCACTGAGCTGAGGATGGCACAAACACACAATAAATATTGCAGTGATTCTAGACATATACATTAAACATAAGCAAACATATTTTGATCGTTAAGATTACACATTCAGACAAGGATGAGACGAGTGGCCCTCAGAATATAGCCTTTGTTCTGTTCATTTACTCTGGTGGTTTTTCTGCCGCAGTAGCAGGTCCATTAACTGTAAAAAGAAATCAATGTGAGCATGCTGAGGCAAACACTTGCTATTATTTTGAGCAACAAGTTTGGGGATAGAGTGCGAGAGGAGAAAGTTGAGCTGCGGGAGAATGAGCCAAGAAGACATGGACAAACTTAAAAATGAGAAAGGAGAAGAGGCCGCAGTCAATTACAAGTCCCATATTGTAGTTTGTGTCTACATTGATTTGTTGGGAACTAGGACCTCCGCCTTTCCCCAGTTCACCTAATTGCACTCACTCTGACCCGCTAATTACTTCTCTAAGACCTAGTTGGTCTTGCCTCGGTGCACCGCCTCGCTGTCTGGAGCTGTCTCTCTAAACCAATGCAAGTGGAAGGGAGAACAAGCCTGCATTAAGACTGCATGATGCGTGTCTGACTAGGAGAGAGAGGGGCGATGTAGAATGAAACAACAAGAGACAGACACAGTAAGGAAATAGTGGTGTATATATTTGATTCGGTTCGCAGAGGCTGTGAACTCAGGTGGAAGGCATTCAGCGGTGTTCACATGCTGCCGTTTCTTTACTGTATGTCACCTCGGGACTGCGGTGAAGTGAGTGATGTTCCAGGCTCTCACTGAGCTGCATACAGTACATAATTAACTGAATCGCTACTGATTAGATAATCACTCATAATCATGATCAAGATAATGCTGACAGTAAAGTTCATTCACTGGGAACACTGGGGAGCTCACGTACCTGATGGGATGAGCCCGAAGGCCCAGTTGGGCACGACCATGCCGAAAGGGTTGTTTGTGTCTTTCTTGTCTTTATACACCGAGGGTTTGGGTTCTTCTGACTTAGGGCTTATGCTTTTGAAAGGTGTCCACCGACTTCCGACCACAAAGGACTCAGACACTGCAGACCTGGATTCCATTTCCGTGGCGCCAACGTTGGAGTCTGACGCAAAGGTGGTAAAGTCAATGACACCTGTGGTCGTTTGAGATCCGTCACTGGGTGCTGGAGTAGCCGAGATGCTTTTCTCCCTCTCTTCCTGAACCCATGATATGGAAATAGACGACTCCTCGGCGGTGGCGATGTCTGAGAAACTATCCGTGCTGGTTGCTGCGGTGATATGATCCGTCCTCTCTGTGTCTCTGGTTGTCAGAAGCTCCACTGTGGTCATTTCAGAGGTTGTCAGCACCTCTATGAGGGCTTTGGGTGTGGGAGTCACCACCTCCTTTCTGCTGGTGCCTTTGCTTTGCTTCCATAAAAGAGGAGTGAAACCTGAATTGGAACTACTTTCTCCTCTTGGTGAAGAAGCAGAGGAGAGGTTGTCAGTGGGCCTGTGGACGTAGAAGATCTCTCCCCTGGCCTCGCCTGCTGTGTCTGGCTGCTGGGAGCCCTGAGCTGGGGTGCTGGGCTGTTGCACTATCTGCCACTGGGACAGAGTGGTGTGCTCTGCCACAGTCACAAGCTCAGTCTGGCTTTGGCTGAGTGACGACTTTGTTTCAGGACTCAGTTTGACACTACTGCCGTCCAAGTTGTTGGCTTTCATTTCAAACCCACCGGGAAAGTTGCTCCCTTCACTGCTCCCCTCGGTCTCCTTCTCCTCCCCTGATGCAGTTTTGGCTGCTGTTGGAGACTTAGCATCTTCTCCGTCCTGGACCCTCCCCTGGCCTGAATAGTTTTCTGAGTTGTCCTGTCGAAGAGAAGTGGGCAGGGTCATCACCTCGAGTGGCCCTGCTTTAGCTTCCATAGGCACCCAGGTGGGACGTTTACCCACATAAGCTACATTTCCAGGGGGGCCTAATTTAGAACCACGCATGGATTTGATGGCCCACCGAAAGTGGCTGCTGGGGGCGGGAGCAAAGGCCGGGCCTCCTCTAGGACCCTGAGGACTGGATAGGTTGACATGTTCACTGGGTGGGGATCTCTCGTTGGGACTTGTTGCAGTGAATCCTACAGGGAACACAAAGACAGAATAGACTAATTAATATGATTTAAAATTATGGGGGTGGAGAGGACGGGGGTGGATTTAATTTTATGTATGTGGAATAAGCAATTAAAACTCAAGACTGGCTTACATGAGCCCCATATAACTCTAACAGGGAGCTTGGTCTCAAAATGATTATGAAAACACGAACCTGCTTGGATCAGTGGTGTGAGCACTGGGTTTTCAAGTGTGGACTACAGTACTTTATGTCCCCGATTTGTTTGTTTTTTGCACAATCTTTTTCTGTTCTCACACTACAAACCAATTCAGTTTTTGGACTGTGTAGTTAATAACTCAACTCTGTGTAAAGACTTAAGCAATAACTCAGACCACATCCACTGGGATTGTGTCCCACCTGTTCATAGAGCTTACCAAGGAACAGACAAATACGGTTTACGGTTTAAATCCCTTACAAAAGATTTGAAACTTTTCATTACAACTTTATTCATGACTAAACAACCATAGTTCTAACATCTCAGATATAATGGCTGGACATCATTAGCAAACAACCCCCAAACTGTCAAACTGCCAAATCCTGCTGCCTGGAGCATACAACAGATAAGGAGCACAAACAAAAATACAAACTGTTCTGACTTTGACAAAAACACTTGTGTTCATTAAGGATCAGTCAGATCGGTCAACCACAAACTAGTTGAGATTTTGTCTTTGAGTTTTCAGGGACTTTAAACCTCCTCATGTCTAACATGTGACCCCTACAATATTTCCTACACAAATTATCCAATCACATCTGTTTTTTTTGCAATAAATAATCCAATGTGATAATCCAATTCAAATGTGTTGAGGGCAGATGTAATCCTACACCTCAACAATACTTTTTTTTTACTCAACTTTTCTTGCCTCATTACATGTGAAACTTGCCCAATAACCTCCAAAGAAACTTGCAATAATGTATACATATGTGATCATACTGTATGTTCATGTTAAAATCGAATTCTCTCTTCTCTACAAGCTCCATAGTGACCTAGGTACCTAGGTAAATTCCTAACAGCCTGTATTGTATTTAGTGTCTAGTTGTGCCTTTTGAAGTTTGAATAAGACAAATACATTATAAATAAAAGACAATGTAACTGGGAGTTATGGAACATTTCCCTTTGATCCCAGGGTTTTGTTTTTAGGCTGTAGACAAACTGTACTCTTTAGCTGTTAACTGTCAGTTAATGTAAGTTGAATTTTTTGGGCGTCTTTTTTTTTAACCTTTATTTATTCAGGGAAGGTTCACTGAGATTTACACAGTTGCACAAATTCATACTTTGAAGCTGCCCAGTACAACCACAGTCTGATTGAGGTTAAGGGCCTTGCTCAAGGGCACCTCAATGGTGGTAATGAGGGAGGGACAAGTGCTCTTTCACTTTCCCTACCCAGATTTTATCCCGTTGGTCTGGGAATTGAACGGGCGACCAGGTGAAAAGCTCTCTTCTCTAACCTTTAGGCCACCACTACCCCTTCTCTTCAGTGGAGCTGATCAGTGCGGCTACTAAAGTTGCTGGAGAGACAAAGATGGGAGCCATTGCTTGTGGAAGGGATCATCAACACACTTGGGCACGCACACAAAAAGAATGGAAGGTTGTATTCAAAGTAATTTCACACTTCTCTTCTCTGTCCCTGTTTTCTAATTGCCTGTGGCTTTGTTTACTCCAAACAGCCTTCTGCAGGAAGGAACACACTTGCCTGCGGGGAGAGAAGTCATGCGGAGGAGCGCAGGAGCACTAGCAACACGATAAGCAAATGGCATGCTACACAACAAGCTCCATCTCGACCTGTTTATTTAGATGAAGTGGTCCACTGTACCTTATCAGCTTACGGCTTTAAACCAAACACTGTCTACACCATCAATAATTCATTCTGCCAGCATGTGTGAGTCACGGCTGGTGTGTTGTTTTTTTGAGGGCTGCAGTGCAGTCGTGTTACTGACCAGCTAGTGTTGCTACCATCATCATCTCTCTGCTCGGTTTGGCTGTCCTCAGTTTCAGTAAACATGTCTGAAAGGTACAGCAATACGGCAACACAACCCAGCACAACAAATTACCACGAGAGGGAGAACATACGCAAATATGTCCATGCTTAAAATATTAAAATATGTGTAAATTATTCAGAAGGTCCGATGTTGCCTTATGCCCAAATGAGGTTTATGAGCCTGAGGTTCATTTCCCTAAGAGCTGTGTAAGCCGGCGTAATTGTCCTATTAATAATCCAAATAGCTAATTACATACTTTTACTACACACACCGATGGAAGTGAGAATAATTAAAACACATTCATCTGGTTTGATCGTCTAAGTAATGGCCCATGTAATAAATAAAATGGGTCAATTAGGCGTAGGTTTGGATGATTTGAGTGTGGTTTAAGTTCAGCTCTGATGCTAGGAATCTGTTGTTGGAAAAGCCAAAGCTCAACAGTGAAATGCAGCAAAACAAACTTTTAATGAAACCCCATTCACATGGAAATTGTGTGCTTCCACTGTTAGGGTTTCTGCTGTGTTGACTCCACTTTACTGGAGTAAACGGGCTGAGAGAAATCCCTCGGGTCAGGCAGACATAATATTAAATTGTGAGAGAGCAGGCTGACAATGAGAGAGACACACAGAAAGCTGGCACCAGTGCCACCTCAGCCCATCTGCAGATATGGAATCTGATAAAAAAAGACTGAGGAGAAGTTATTGCATGGCTGGATGATGTGAATCATGTCAGGAGCATCTACATTGAGTGTCAGCGCACAGAACCCACTGTCGCCCATCAAATCAATTCAGTCTCTGGGGCTGACGAGACTGGTGTGAAGCAGACATGCATTTCCTTGACAGACAGTCAGGACATGCATGTAGAGCTGATTCAAATTCTACATGAGTTTTATTTGCAACTTGGAGCTTAACCAAATAATTCCTCATTGAATATAATGTTCAAAATATTTGGATTTGCCCCCTTGCAAATCCAAATAATCATTCATCATTAATTCATTGCGCTACATTCAGAGGCCTTTTTCAAATTTTCAAAAACAATTTGATTCAATATTGAAATCTTTCTTGGATGTGCCATCTGCAGTGCAAAGCTTTGCACCCCCCTCAATCAAAGAGGCAACATTGCACCAACAGTTACTAAGATCCAAGGGTTAGCCTGCGGCGTGCAATAAGAGACATCAGTTGGGCAGCTTTCCATAACAACCCCCCACCACCGTCTTCCCCTTTCTTCCCTTTTCTACTCTTCCCCCACTTGTGTTGCTCGTCCTCGCTGTAGTGATCATTACCGCCTACCTTCACAGAGCTGGGGCCTAATAAGCAGAGACATACATGGGGGTGAGAGCAAACGGCAGTGCAGCCCAACCTCCACATTAATTGGATACGGCTGTGAATAATGCATGTGGACTAAAGCTTGGATTTTCATTAGTACCGTGGGGGTTGGCATCGGATTTCAGGTAGCATAGCAGTGAGCATTTATATTAATAAAGCCGGCAAATGGTAGCTGAGAAAGAATCACTTTTATTAAATCATTTTTCTGGCAGTCTGTGGGACAATCTTTCTTTGTATCCTCACCTTTAGCCAAGGATGTGTTATTAGTTATAACCATTACAAAAAAAAACTGCGTTCTTCCACCCAAGGCTATGGAACACTTTGTTTTCTCTACTTTTTGGCCAATGATAAGGTTCCTGAGCTTTAATTTACTGCAGGTGCCTTGCTCTGGTAGTTATTGGTCCAGCAACTGTCCAGTCGCGAGCCGTTTCCTCTAATCTTTAGTCCACCTTTACCCCTGCAGTCACAAACTAGAGGAGGTGATTTGGGGTTTGGCGCCAGCCTGTATCAGGGTGCAAGACATGAGCGCTGACCTGGTGACCCTTTCTATCTGTTCTATCCTTTCTATCTGTGTGTTGTATCGCACCATTCCTGAGGGTAATTCACTCCACTATGGATGTCACCTGTCTGACACACACCCACCCCACACACACACACACACACACACACACACACAAACGATGGACCCCCCCAGGCCTTCTCCTACTCTCCAGAGCTTTTCTCTCTTTGAGTCTGAAAACTTCTTAAACTTCTATCCATGACTGGTCGAGTTGCTTTATTTTTCCTCATCTGTTTAATATATTCTCCACAGCTAATACCAGTCAGTTGAACAGTCAAATACTTATTTGACTCCAAAAAAATAAGCTGTATTTTGTGATGCAGATCTGCTTTGTTCTAAACAAACATGACATACATTATGCGGGCAAACCTTTTATTGCAAAGTAGATTCAAATTCAAGCTTTGCCTGTATGTACTCTTCTGACAGCCTGTGCTGTAATCAAAGCATCCTGCCAATAAATATGAGAATGAAGGCAGTCTTCAACAGTCTTCACTCAAACATTTTTGCATTACTGTATGTGATATTCCCCTTTTGTTTGCTTGCAATTGGAGCCCAACCAATATATCTATATCTATATACCGATATATTATTGGCCGATATTGGGCCTTTCCCAAACTGTATCGGCATTTATAATGGCCGATAAAAAAAAATACACAGTATATATTTTTTTAAAATAATCATTCATCAGAATCATTTATAATGACAAATACATAATTCTGATAAATTAATATTTAAAAACTAAAATAAAAAAAGATGGTCAACTCTACAAAGCTCTACAACGTCCCTGTTGGCAACATGACTTATTTTTTTGTTATTGTGTTTTGTACAAAGGACTTTCAGTTTCATATCTTAATTTGAATCTTTATACATTTTATTTATCAGAACTTTAATATATTTTGATGTTCTGTGGTGACAATAAAACAAATTATTATCATACTACAAATAACTAATGTTAGGGAAATCTGTTTATGTTTCGTAACGCGTTTCTGGGTTTAAAAAAAAGAAATATATATATATATATATATCGGCCAATATATCGGAATATCGTATTTTTTTAATTACTAAATATTTTAACGGTTTTAAAAATCCTTTATCGGTTAGGCTCTACTTGCAATTGCTGTTTAATTAAATCTACAGTGATAAATTGCCCTGCAGAGGAATATATTATGGCTTACATAGGCAAGACCGAGGCAAAAAACTTGACATAAACAGATCCTGTATTTACCAGCGACTTTTAAATGCACCATGTATTTGAAATAGAACCGTTTCAACTGACCCTCATTTCTATTTCATTCTGTATACTTAGAATACTTATAAGTTTATTTTAAAGGTTACATACACAAAAATAAAACCAATGTTGAGCTCATACCGTTATCGTTGGATGGAGGCTCATCAGCAGATGTGCTGGGGGCTCGTTCTTCTGGCTGGGTGGCTGTGTCATTTTGCCCCGTGCTTTGGACTGCAGGCACTAATCGAGTCAGTGGCATCACCTCTTTCTCCTGCTCGGACAGACCTTCCTCTGGATTCTGTAGTCCACTGGTAGGAGTCCTGAAGGAAAATCGACCACTTCTTTGCTCCATGATGGCATTATCTATGCTGCCCTTGTTTCCACTTGGTTTTGGTATACTCAGGTCTCTGCTGGATGCCTCTCCCTGCGTCTGGTTCTCTCTTGCTTTTTCCTCAAGCACAGAAGGTCCCTTTTCTGTCTCCTCCACCTCCTCACCTTCTCTCCAGTACCTAAAGGGCCTCATCAGAGTGTTCACAAACTCGGCCAACACACTGTTACCGGTCTGAGGCTGGGGAGTTGAAGAAGCTATGAAGGATAATGTTGGGGTGTCAGATGATCCGAAATAGCCATCATCTTCTTCATGAGCAGAACCTCCATGGCTCTCCAGGCTCTCGAGGTCAGAAAGGCCCATGATGTTGCTCTTTGTGCCGTCAGACTCCTGGCTGAGTTGGCTGCGTCTGGGTCCAACATGGTTTTCATCCCAGCCCTCCTGTGGCCTTAAGTGGATGACGACATGCTCTTCAGAAATCTCAGAGGAGTTGTTGATTCCAGCAATGGAGTGGACCCCTTTGTTGTCCAAGTCAACCAATCCGGTCCAGGTGGAAGTATTGGAAAAAGGGGTACTATGCTGGGCTTCAGTAACTGAGGAGATGGGCTCTGCTGCTGGGTTGGGGGCCTTGTACAGAGCCTGTGCCTCAGCAGCCTGGACCCCCGCTGGCTGGCGGCCTGCAACACACAGCAGCCACATTACAACAAAAGCCGCTTTATCACAAAAGCCAATCATTTTCAAATTAACAAACATGCATATATTGTGTTCATGCAATATAAATGAGATTGTATCAAAAATATTATTTACATGAACCCCATTTATGATATTAAACAAAACATATTACCATTTTTATCTACTTTTAGCGATCTGAAAGACGTCATTTGATTTAAATATTAATGTAAATATGCACACAGCTTTGCGTTGTTGGTGCAATGTAGAGCTTCATCAATCAGCTATTTGTTCTGACAAATGCTCTGCTGCGCTGCTCTCATGCTGTTTTTGTTTACTAAAAATGATTGGGTTATGTACATGTTACGCTCCAATGAATTTCATAAGATGACATTGTGAGATGAAAATGTCACTTTTTTTTCTCTGTGGAATCTGTGGAAATACAATTGTTTATAGACTGTTAAAATCGATGAAGCCAGAAAACCTAAGGTAAGCTCCAGATGCAAAATCATAAGTTTGATCACCTACAATATACACATCATCAGTGAACAGAATGTGGTGTAAAGTTAATCCAGACTCAAAATGAAACTAACTTATTCCAGTCTCAGTTGGCACATGATAAAAGACATGGTCAGACACAGAGTCTCAGCAAACTCCAGTTGGACTCATTCAAGCTGTCGCTCTTTGTATCTCTCTTTCTTCCTACCTCACTTTCCTCTCTCTCTCTCTCAGACTTCACTACACACATCATGCAAGGACGCAAACCCATCACGGGAGACACAAATGTTATCTCTTCACAACTACTTCATGTGTGACACAAACATGCCATGCTAATTAAAAAGCAGGAAGAAAAGCAAGTCCTCAGACCCCTCTGTTGTTGCCATGGCAATTACCACACTGATGGTGCGCCAAGTGTATTATCACAGAGATGGTCGTACCTCGGTAGCAGTAGGCGTCATACAGGGCTGTGGTGTCGGGGAAGCCGGTGCGGTTAGGGTTGTTGTAGACGGTCCGCACGCCGGGCTCGTCTCCGCCACAGTTCTTCCGCGGAACATTGATAGGGTAGCGGGCGCTGCCGTCAGCAAGCCAGCCGGGGTCACACTGGTCCAGGCCAGCCTGCCAAGCCAGGTAGAGCTGCCCCACAGTGGCCAGCTGAGCTCCCAGGGAATGGCAGTGGGTAGAGGCTGTGGCCAGGCTCAACTTCTCTGGCACTGTGGAGTGGAAGACTTCACCTGGGTGGAGGAGAAGAGAAGCGGGGAGTTCATGGTTAAGAGACTGAAGACATTTTATTCCCCAGACTAAGATCTCTTTTGTTGAGTTGGCTTGTGATTGCAGGTTTTTGAGAGTTAGTTTTGCAGTTTGTATGGTTGTACAAAGTGATGTAGCTACATTTGATGTAGTCTGTTTTATGTAATGTGTGTGCGTCTAAGACATTATTTTACTTTAAATATAATAAAAGGAAATGGCTAAAACAGCCATTTCCTTTTCCTCCTTTTCAACTTTGCTAAAGCAATAATAGGAGGTGCAGGCTTGAAGTGTGTGAAAAGAGAAAAGTTTTACTTGCTATGCACTTTATTTTTTCATAAAAGTGATTAAAAAAACATCAGTACATTCAAAGAAGGGACTATATAAAGATACTGTAGTTCTTTGAATTCAAAGCAGTTGCAAAGAGGGATCTAAAAGAAAGGCAAGTATGCTGACTGTGAGTGAAGGAGAAGAAGAAAGGAGAAGCTGAAGAGAAGTGGGATTGATGTGGATACAATAGTGATGCAAAATAGGGCCTTAGTGAGCCAGACAGAGGGACCAAAACATCTGTGCAACACAAATAAAATAGTACAGCATGATCAGAAAACCAACTGGCAGGTCAGTGTGTGATGAAAAAAATAGGAGCTGGAGAAGTGGACAGTGGGAGAAGCGGAGAACAGATAGAGTTCAATATGAGGATCCAGGAGATTAATGCCAAGAATAAATAATGGTAATGTATTGAACTGAGATGGGGAGTTAAAGGGTGAAGATGCAAACAAAACGAAAGAAGAGAGAGGCAGAACGGGATTATATGAGGAATAATGTGTGTGAGACGAAATGCTAAAAGATAATGAGTTAATGAGATATGTATTGGAGGCTGGTGAACAGTTGCTAATTAATACTGGTTTATGATGAAAAAAAAAAGACAGACAACATGGTTGTGTACTGAACATCCGAATGTTTTAATTCAGCTTCTGGTTTATATTTTGTTTTACAGAACAAGAGAAAAAAACACTAGCTATGTATCAGCTAGTATTTCCAGTTTGATTGAAAATAATTTTCTGCAGATTGCTTCCATCAGGTTGTTAATTTCACTGAATTAAATTGTAAACTGCTGGATACAAAGTCTACAGGTGATCAAGCAATCTTCTCTACTCAGCATCCCGAGCACACACAGCGTGTCCATATATATATGTACGGTACATATACAAAGTAGCTCTGGTACGGTAACTCCTAATACTATTATGCTTGCTTAATTGCTTAACAGTCGTACTCACAACAACTGACCCAGATAGACTAACCCCTGCTGTGTTCTAATTGCATAATCAAGTCCACTGTTGCTGACTTGATTATGATGTGAATGTAGACTATATTTGGTGATGAGGCTACAAGACCATTTGTGGCAGCAGTGGCAGCGCGTGATGGCTTAAGTACACTTCCACAACAGAAAGGGTGCTTTGGATCTACACTCACCTAAAGGATTATTAGGAACACCATACTAATACTGTGTTTGACCCCCTTTCGCTTTCAGAACTGCCTTAATTCTACGTGGCATTGATTCAACAAGGTGCTGAAAGCATTCTTTAGAAATGTTGGCCCATATTGAGAGGATAGCATCTTGCAGTTGATGGAGATCTGTGGGATGCATATCCAGGGCACGAAGCTCCCGTTCCACCACATCCCAAAGATGCTCTATTGGGTTGAGATCTGGTGCCTGTGGGGGCCATTTTAGTACAGTGACCTCATTGTCATGTTCAAGAAACCAATTTGAAATGATTCAAGCTTTGTGACATGGTGCATTATCCTGCTGGAAGTAGCCATCAGAGGATGGGTACATGGTGACCATAAAGGGATGGACATGGTCAGAAACAATGCTCAGGTAGGCCGTGGTATTAAAACGATGCCCAATTGGCACTAAGGGGCCTAAAGTGTGCCAAGAAAACATCCCCCACACCATTACACCACCACCACCAGCCTGCACAGTGGTAACAAGGCATGATGGATCCATGTTCTCATTCTGTTTACGCCAAATTCTGACTCTACCATCTGAATGTCTCAACAGAAATCGAGACTCATCAGACCAAGCAACATTTTTCCAGTCTTCAACTGTCCAATTTTGGTGAGCTCTTGCAAATTGTAGCCTCTTTTTCCTATTTGTAGTGGAGATGAGTGGTACCCGGTGGGGTCTTCTGCTGTTGTAGCCCATCCGCCTCAAGGTTGTGCGTGTTGTGTTGTTCACAAATGCTTTGCTGCATACCTCGGTTGTAACAAATGGTTATTTCAGTCAAAGTTACTCTTCTATCAGCTTGAATCAGTCGGCCCATTCTCCTCTGACCTCTAGCATCAACAAGGCATTTCCCCCAACAGGACTGCCCATACTGGATGTTTTTCTCTTTTCACACCATTCTTTGTAAACCCTAGAAATGGTTGTGCGTGAAAATCCCAGTAACTGAGCAGATTGTGAAATAATCAGACCGGCCCGTCTGGCACCAACAACCATGCCATGCTCAAAATTGCTTAAATCCCCTTTCTTTCCCATTCTGACATTCAGTTTGGAGTTCAGGAGATTGTCTTGACCAGGACCACACCCCTAAATGTATGGAAGCAACTGCCATGTGATTGGTTGATTAGATAATTGCATTAATGAGAAATTGAACAGGTGTTCCTAATAATCATGAGTGTATGTTGCAGTGTATGTCATGTATGAAGGCAGTGGAGTTAGTTTGCAGGGTTCACTTCATTGATGTCAAATATTGGATGAGTAACTACGTGTGAGGAGCAGGGAAAACCAACCAGAAACTTCAGTTGCCTATGGTATTAATATTACACAATAAATAGTGGGGGCCCCAATGGAAGAACGAGGGCATCCAGTTATGTGGACATTGATTTTATATATATATATATATATATATTTCCATCCTCCTGAACCTGCTATGAAAGGTTTAACAGTGCTCAGATTTTAGTGGAGTTAAAATAGATCTGTATATCTGATCTGATATAGGCTGTGCTCAGTAGCTCCTTACCTGTTTTCTAACCCTTAGTTACTGTTTATTTTATTTACCACTCAAAATTCTTGGGAATTTCTGAAGCAATGGGTTTTGGGTGTCACACAGTAGAAAGTAAAGACAAGCAGGCTTCTCATTTCTGGCTTACAACCCTCGGTGTTGACGTCTGCAATGGCAGATTATATCAGCTGTAATGTATGTAATGTATGTAACAAAAGATAACTCTGAGTTGGTTGAGCTGGTCTGTATCCAGCTGACTTGGTAATACTTTCCGCTGACGCTTTTAACAAGGCGAGCACTGTAAAAGGGCTTTAAATACAGTATGCACTTAATGGCTACACACTACAGACTGAGACTAAAGCAACACATCCCAGGTAAACAGTCAGCCTCCTCACCAGTTGAGGATCTATATTAGGAGACAGTAAAATAAAGGATCAGCACTGTTCTCGATATAATACGATATAGCTGCAGCTTACGTTAGAACAGAGTAATTGCTTGTAAATCGAAAAGTAAAGTTTTAGGATTACACTACTGACCCCCTTCGCTTATGCCTGCAGGAGATTGTAACATGACAGCTGGCCTCAATATAGTCTCTACGTCTCCCTCTCGCTTCCACAACCTCCCCTCTCCTACTGCCCTCGTCCTATCTGTGCTAACAGAGAATTAAGTTCTGGTCACGGCGTTCTCACGCTGCACCCAAGGCTTTGTCAACCCATGCATGACTAAACCCAAGTTTATGAAGCTCCTAGCTCCTACCTTGAAGCTGCTTAGCAAAGCAGTAGACATCAAACAGCTCATCAGGCGACCTATCGCCGTAGTTACGGACTCCAGGTGAGTCCTCGCGATCGCCATAGCAACCGGGCCGAGGCGACTGGATGGGATACCTGCAGAGAAAATAAAGAGACAGGGACAGAGAGCAGGAGATCAATACAGCCTGGCCATGACAATAGGCAGCAACACACAAACTCAGCTCCCTGGGGACGAGTCTGTGTTCACACGCATACAAAATAAGATTAAAAAACTAAACGTTTAAACTTTTACATCCTCTGCCCAAAATACAATGAATTTAAGTATAACTCCTTTCTAGAGATTACCAAAATATATTACCCAAAGACTAAATAAATAACTGGCTTAAGATTCAGTTGGAGTTACACATTCTTGCTTTCTTTAATTATTCTGCCCTCAGAAGAATTACCCTCCGATTTACTTAAAATCACTTCCAAATGTGTTTAATGCTCAGGCAATTCTAATAATGCTATGATATTAGAGAGAGAGAGAGAGAGAGAGAGAGAGAGAGGGAGAGAGAGAGAGAGAGAGAGAGAGAGAGAGAGAGAGAGAGAGAGAGAGAGAGTTAGGAAGTCAAGGAGAGGTTAAAAGAATCAGAAATTCCTTCAGTGGGGCCTATGGGGCTGAGAAAACAGCGATCTATATTCAGGCTCCAACTGAGCAATTATTCCACAAGAACATTGATTTCAGCAGCACCAGGGCACAAGCAAAGAGGCTGATTAAAAGATTACGCTTGGCATACAGGGACTTATGAAGTGCTAGGAACAGATGCACACACAAATGCATAAACACACACAATCATACATGCGGAAGAAGACACAAATGCCTGCACATAACCATACACCAGCAGAGCTCTAATGCAGCGAGTAAAACAAGAGAACTAAGTCATGTAGTGTCTACACCCTCAGCCTTTTTCTTGTCTGTATTTTTTCCACCATATTAATTGGACACTTTCCTCCTGGCTGATGTGCAGAAGGAGCTTCCTGGATCTGGACCAATTAGATAACTCCCGAGTGAAAACAATGGAGCGTAGGATAGAAGGTGAGAAACAAACAGGAGAAGGAAGCTTGTGAAAAGCAACATGTCAGGAAGAATATTGTCAATTTGCTCGGCAACTTGAGCAACTGCAATTTTAGGATTAAAATGTAGATATGGAGAACAGTGAGCTCGGACTGGTAATGTTAAGAGAGACTTTATGGAAGGTGGCGGGCTGAAGCACATGCATTGGACTGATAGACGGCTCAGAAGGGGCGGATGTAGTTAACAGCCTTTCCAGTGTGCTAACAAGCAATAAGGTCCAATTATGATGCACAGTTTCGTGTTTATAGAAAGTCCAAAAATATCTACAGTAAATGACTTGCACGTCGCCATTTTCATAGTTCCACAGTAAATCCTTGACCAAGTTCTTGGTCTTAGGCATATATTTTTGGTAACGGAGTGCATTTATTTTTATTTTTTGATCATGTGGCATACAATCAAAAAAAAATCAAGCTGAAACAACTGTCTGATGGAGATTTTAAAATAGCAGCCTGGTCTAACAAACAACAGCTGCCAGCAAACCTTGATACTCTAAGCCCAAGACTGCTAATTATTATCTAGCACAGGATATTCAGATGCACCGTATGTGATAATCAGTGGCTAGAGAGGTAATGTTCCGGCCCTGGAGCTCAGATTTGGTTGGCTTGCCAGCTACCATTAACCAAAGGATTAACCTCAGTATTTTAAAGTTTATAGGCCAAAATTGCAAATCAACTAATTACACATTACACATTACTCAATATTAATTGTGTTTTATGCTGTTGCCGCCATCAACAACACTGCCTTGTATAACAAAAGTACCCAAAGTAACAGTAAAGAGTGTCTGCTTGAGAGTTATTCCAACAGTCACCAACTTACCGTACAGTCTGGTCAGCCAGCCAGCCAGCATCACAGTTGTCATATCCATCAGCAAAGGTAGCCTGCAGTTGGCCTGGTGATGCAATGACTGCTGAGTTCTCCACACACACTCTCTTGGCGTCAGCAAAGGACAGGGCGTAGCGGTCGTGAGGGGCGCGGTAGTGAAACACCACACCTGGAGCAAAGAGACACAGCATGTAATGGAAAGTAGAGAGGCTCCTCCAGAAACTGATCGCATGTATTTACGACCCACAACCTCTGGGTCACAGAACTATTTATAAAATGCAACGTTGAAACCAATAGAACAGGAGCATGTACAGGCTCCAGGGTAGAAAAACACAGAGCCCTCTAGACATCCACATCATGTACTATCATTGTTCTGTCTGTGTAAGCAGAAACAACAGCGTTCAGGTTCAACAACCTGTGCATGTGAGTCTCATTTGCATCGCCGTCAGTTGGGTTATCATTAGAGAAAAGAGATGTTGCCCTTGGATACGGTGTATGACAAACACTGGTGATGTTTATTTTACTGCTTTAAGAGTGCAGACACATGTCACACTGCTGCCACCACCGCCTGCCGCCGTACTCATGATAGAAAGACAAAGAGGGCAAACACAGAAATAGAGATGCACTGTATTCAAGGCGTTGCATAAATTGTATGCATCGCATATTGAACAGAGACAGAAAGAGAGGGTGAGAGGAATACAAAAAAGTGAGGGAAAAAAGGGACAAAAAAAAAGTGTCCATCTCACATTCCCTAACCTCCCACCTCTGCCTGCCATTCACACTATGCTGGTCCCCTGAGGAGCACCCAGCGACATAAAAAGCCAGTGGGCATCTGCTACTAACACGGCTCCTTTATCTTCGCCGGCTTTGTCAAGGAGAGTGACAGAGATTCCTGCGAGATGGAGGCCTACATGGCAATTTGAGCATCAGTACTCCAGGCTATGGCCGACGAAAGCAAGCAGGGCCATGTGTGTTTGTGTGTCACACACGCACACAGACACATTTCCCACATCCATCTAGCCATTCTGTCATCTTAGTCTTATTCTCCCCTTCACAAAAATCTGGAACAGAATTCCTCCTTTTTTTTTTGGGACGGTTTTTCTCTCCTCCAAATTTTTTCCGATTCTATCCTTTCTCCTCGGAGGCTATGGGATGTTTTCCAAAAAGAGATGCTAGCTTGCTGGCAAGTTTTTACACTAGAGAGACAAATGGGTTTCCTCTCCGTATGGGAAACCCAGTCCTATTCCACATGAGAGTCGGATGCCCAGTACATGCCTCTATTTTTACCCTCTGCATCTGCACACATCCCCACACAGTCTCCAGAGAAAAGAACAGGAAGGCACCATTTGTGGGTAGGCCCTATGCTTAATGACTGTGTGCTGCCCTCATTGTAGCACTGTTGCGCAGTTATCCCTCGACAATATTGTTTAGTACACTACACTACATTACAACTTAAACAGTAGCTACAACGTTTACTTTGTTTAAAGTCAAACTGAAATTTGAATTCTTCCCTTAATTTTACCTACAAAAATATAAAATGATACCAATGTTGCCGTACTGTGTATTTCTCTTTTGTTCAAAAGATTTTGGACAGATTTGTAAAAACATGGTTTAAGCTTGGACATTTGCGTTGCTAGAAGATGCACTGTAAATTATCATGGTGCACGATTGACAAGAGCATGCCATAGCCTTGCTTTCCCCCTTTTCAACAAGCCTGTTGGTTTTCAATCAGTTAGATTTAAGTTTACAAAATTATACATTTTGGCAGACTCATTGTGTTAAGTACAGAGGGAACTAGACTGTCAGGTTTCCTGGAGAACACTAGGGGGCGCTATCAATGCAAAAAGATAAATAAAGTGTAAAAACTGTCTTGTGCTAGCCTGGAAATCAGATGAATTTGCCAGCTAATGTTTCATTTGTTCTGGCAGATATGTCCCATTTGAACTGATTTTCAGCCAAAGAGAAACTGGACAGGCCAATCACATTCATTTATCTCACATGGGGAAGGTTTAGGATGACTGAGAGAGAGGAGCATCATGCTTCAACGCAGTACATAGAATGTATCAAAATACAAATCAAGATTCTATTACTGTATTGCCTATTTCGTGACTAAAATATTTTCAGAAAAACATTTTAGTGTACTGTTTAGCTGTAAATTGAGAATATTTGTGACCCGGTCACCATGTTTTTCCTGCTTCAAAACAGACCCAGCACTGCCTCACCTCGCATGTGTCACTCAAGGCTATGTCATGTCGTGTCGTGGCTCTAGTTGGTTGTAGGTCTATTACATTGCGTCCACAGGCATTTTGGTCTGCACCGTTGATAATGCTCCTTGGAAATCGAAAATGAACTGAGAGGTTTCACACTAATACGTAATTTGCAAATTAGCTACAACTAACTAGCAAATTGCACATTTGAATATTAGTGCGGCTATGCCAGGCTCCCAAGAAATTATGTAAACAATTACAATATGCTTTTGACCATGCCCAGTGTTGATATACTATCTATTGTCTTCACACCAGTTAATGGTGAGCAGTATCTCACCACAGACAACGACTGACACAGCTGTAAATGGCACTATTCTCTAATTGGTGAGGCACAGCCAGTCAATATGTGCCAAGCAAAAGAAAGAAAATGGAGACTAAACAAGGAGCGAGTAGAAGAGCGAGGCAGCAGGACAAAAATTAAGAAAGAGATGGCAAGAGAGGAAGGACATGTCGTCAGCGCTTAGGCACACACAAAATTACTCTATAAGAAGAGCAGTGTGGATTAATATTATATTGATATAGCTAAGCAGTATCAATACCTGCTAATTAATATGTTAAGTACTCTGTAGAATTAGTGTGAAGACGGCTGTGGTCTGCTGTGTAGCGTGACTGCCAATTAAGACTAAGCCCTGGAGATGGCTCGTCCTCGCCAGCTACGTAATTGGTTTCTCTCTGAAGAAGTGGTTTTCATAGTGTGTCAATCGATTGACCAAAAAGAGGGGGGATGCAGGGTCTCCCATGCATTGTGACAGGGGTCTTGCTTACTAAATGTAGACCGCTCTTATGGGGAAAGATGAGGTGGTTCTTAGTTTGAGAAAAACAGATAGCATCCTTGTTGAAATGCTAACATTGTAAAGACGTATTGGCCTGTAAAAACAAGCACACACATTATGCCTGCGTATATTCACATCTGAGCTACATAAAGGCTAAGGTGTGGGGGCGTGTGTCTGTGTTATTCTCAATAGCAGACAATGTGCTGTGTCTGGGTGACATAATAAGGCTACTGGGCCGTTAGAGTAGGGTGACCAGACGTCCCCGGTTTTCGGGGACAGTCCCCGGTTTTGGTGACCTGTCCCCGGCTGGATCTGTCCCCGGAAATGTCCCCGGTTTTCACTGTGACTGACAGACCCGAAATTGGAGTGAAAGAAAGAAAACTCTGACCAAACGGAGCCAATAGTCGCTCAAGACAAGCTCAGAGATGTTTTAGAAAGCCGTATTTTACAATGCTAAAATTCTGATTATTTACATGGAGTCTGGTGGGTTTAGCCAACACATTTTCACGGACTTTTATGTTTTAAAAAAGGATCTTAATCTTTAACAGAAAGGTCAACCTCCTTAGAAATCCTTTCCATAATGTTGTCTGTTGGGGGAAACAGCTCTAGGTCTAGTGTCCCCGTTTTAAGTTTTACAAAAATAAAAACATGACTTGTTTTGGAGGTAAATCCGCTTCTGAGCTGAAAATGTCCCCCGGATTTCTGGAAATCTGGTCACCTTACGTTAGAGCTGTTAGCAACACTAGCATGGATTTGTAGCAGTGGCAGCATAGTGCACAGTGTTGAATGCATCTTGTGATTCCCTGTAGTCATTATGATAATAGCCTATCATTAAAAATAGTGAGTGACCTGGAAATAATCTGATGAAAGCTCTGCAGCTAAAATAGCCAGGTATTCCGGTAATTCCACAAGTATGGGTGTCCTGGATACAGATAATCCAGTAAATGCTTTGCCCATATAGTTAAGCCAGCGAGAGCCATATAAAGCGCTCTGAGTAACAGTATTTGACAACAGCATACACTGCTGGTTCCCTACCATCTTGGTTTCATTAAGCTTTCAGTGCACGAACAGCACCTAAGTGGCCCAGGTCAATGATGTTTAATGTGTTCGAGTTCACTCACCTTTCCCACATCATCATACATTCTACACGGACAGTAAACAGGCCTGGTTGTAATGGCTGTATTTGCCTAGCATGGAAAACAGGGTCATTAGTATTCAAAGTGGCAGAGCTTGAAACAACGAGAGAGCTGTACACAACCAAAGAGTGGAGTGTTGCGTTGCCACACACAATAATTTGTGTAGTTAAGAACACGCCTAGAATAAACATAAAAGGAGTTAATTACTTTGTATATCACCACTCATCAATTGTTGGTAATATCGCATTTGCAAAAAGATGATACTGAATGACAGAAATAATCAGGTTCTTGCTCGCTCGTTCTTTCTCCCTCTATTCCAATTAAGCTTTAGTGGCGTGACTGTCCAATGTTTAGAATTGCTGTACAACAAATTACAAATATATCAATATAGAGCTATCAGATAAAAACAAATCCCGCTATGGGTGTTACCATGCTAAGTAATGAAGGAAAGTATATCAACAGAAGCCAAGTTGGTCATTGTTATGGTCATTGTCCCTCAGATCACATGTACTACTTAGCAAGTCATGGACCATTCAAAAATAACAGATGAAGAGTTTTATGTCAAAACCTCTTAAATATAGCTAAAAGTTGGGTTTCAATAAGAATTATATATTTTATGGTGCATGGCTAGTTTTTGCAATGCACCTCTTCCCTTTCAGTAAAGTGTTAGCTTCTGCAATGCATTTGTTATTTGATGCTAACCGCTGTGATATTGATTAGTGATGTTCAGCACTACTAATAAAAGGGCCATGACCCGGGGCCCAGTTATATAGGTGTTAGGTGCCATTATTTAGTTAGATGTTACATAATCATTTGAAATAATAACTGCTGGTAAATAGTTAGTAAAAAAGTACTGGCTTGTAGCTGCTAGCTACCTGAGCTAGCTACTTGACTGCTACTAATGCGATGTTTCCTTAAAATGTGAACCAAATGCATTATCGAGGTCCTTGAGATAAATACATTTTTATTACTTATTATTAGACAAAGAAAATCCTGATGTTTGCATAATGTTGACTAGCATACAGCTAGGTTTGCTCTAGCATGACATTTCCCACCCCAAGTGTGTCTTCAATTCAAAATGGCTGGCTTAATCAGAAAAGAAATGTCATTTTATTTACCTGTGACGTCCAGGGGAACTGTGTCCTGCTCGTCACTGATGCCCACCACGACCTCACAGCGGTACAGACCAGAGTCGCTAGAGCGTAGCCCTGTCAGAGCAAGACTGGCGTTGTAGCGGTTCTCATTGTAACCAGGCAGTGTAACACGGCCCTGGAAGGCCTTCTTCACCTGAGGGAAGAGAGAGAGGTGGGAGTAAAAATGAGAGAAGGAGAGAACCAATACACCACCGAGCCATTTGTAGTTTTTTCCAAAAAAAGCTTGACACAAAATATTTCCCAGTGGTCCCCATCAGCCTTTATTGTACCTTGACCACATTGTCTTTGGCCACCAGGAGCGACTGTTCCTTCTGCAGGCCGTCGGAGCCTCTCTGGCCCCAAACCTTGGTCCACTTGATCCGGGGGGGCTCATGGGATGAACTGGCACTGGGGCGGAGGGTGAAGAGGCAGGGAAGGAGAACAGTCTTGGACAGCTCCTCGCTAATGGTCTGATGGGTCACCTTCCGCATGTTCACCACAGTGTCGGCGTTGGTTACGCCTGAGAGGTGAGGAGAGAAAAGGAGAGGACAATCAATGCCGACTTGTACATTAAGCCACAGGACGTTATTTCTGATTACAATGAAAAAACGTTCACCACGCTCCTTTGTTACATCAAATCCTACTGGTTGGAGCGTAAGAGTGAAAGAACAGGGGCTCATTGTGGCTGCCTGATTATCGGTCATTGATCCAGCAAACCATTTCTGTGCTGCCCGAACAGTGGGAGGCAGGACTATAGACTGTGGAGGGAAGATATCAAAAGTCTTTACCTAAGCCATACATCAAATCTGGATGTGCATTATGGGATCGATATCAACCACCTCTTTGCAGATTAAAGCACCACCACCACTATAAAGATACAAATATTACTTTCATCAAAACAACTGATGACAGAGAGAAAGGCTATCATGAGAAATTCAGTGCGGTGCATTTAGAGGAGCGCTGGTATCAGCTACTTTGTTCAGCAAAATTCTGCAATATTCCACTGCATTTTTTTCTTTGTTTGTTTTTTTCTCCCAACTCATTTTACACCGGTAGAGTCCCATCATACATTATCATTATACTCTAATCCTGTGTCACCTTGCCTGAAGAAAAAAAGGTGGCTCATTTACATTGCAGAGGGCAAATGTGAATTCCACTCATACAAAACAGTAATACAGGTTATCATCTCTGAGCTCAATCTGCATCTGTTTACCCAATGTGGACAGTGTGTGAATGAGGTTTACCTGTAAAGCCTTAAACCCTATCCTATTCTTTTCTAGCTCCCTTATCAGTCACTATTCCCTTTCTCCTCACTATTGAGAATGGTGGAAAAAAACATGTTACTACTGCACGTCTAATCTTGCACCAAAGGCCACCATCAAGGCACACTTTTTCTTTCATCATCATCACTTTTTGCTCTAGGCTACTAATTGAGATATTCGCAGCGTAAGATGAAGGGAAGAGAGCAAAAAAAACTGAAAGAAGCATTCCCAAGGTGGGCGGAACGGTTGAAGGTGGAGAAAATGAACATATTGATTAGTGGCAGTTTCCATTGCACACTTTGTGGGTGTGTGTCCTGCTCCACTCCTGTTTGATTGGATGCAAGCTACACGCTACACGCTACAGGGATGGCCCCTCCTGTCTGTAATCTGTAAAGGCAGATTTGTGGAACAACGTTTTTCCAGCGGTCACAGACACACCGCTGTGTGAGTCGCCCAACCTCTCTATCCTCCTGTGTGCGCTGTCATTTTTCTACCCATCTCCTGTCATTCTCTTTCTCCTCTTCCTCCCCCGCAGTACGACCACCTGCCAGCTTCAGTAGATTTAGTTTTCTTGAAACTGGAAATCATATTTTTTGTTTTATCTTCAGCCTATAGGTAAAGATATGCTGCGTTTTTGTATTACTTTCAGGATTAGATGTTCCCCCTCAGCCATTGATGATGCTTTAGATAAACTTTAAATCAGTTGCCTCAGCTTTGAGTGCCTATTTTTGCTTATAGTGTATGTACTGTATGTGTGTGTGTGTAAGTGCACACTGGAATTATCTCTCTCTCTCTCTCTCTCTCTCTCTCTCTCTCTCTCACACACACACACACACACACACTTTGAAGCTGGCATTTTTCATTCCTTACTGGATGGTTAATGTGACTTTGAGCAGACACAAATAGCAGACATGCGGATTTCTGTCATTGCTCATTCCTGTAGCCGTTATGCTGTTGCAGTTGCTCACGCTAAAAGGCTGAGTGCCTCTACCCTGATATTTTAACATCCGCCCTCCCATCACATTTTCTCCTCCCCGCAGACACATGAACACACATAAATACCCACTCCTTTCCGTTCTCCCAGTGACAACGTCTTAGACAAGCACTACTTGGCTAACTTGGCTAACAACCTGACCAACTGATCTTTGTTGCTCTGCATGGCAGCATTAAACAGGATTTGTGCTCTGAAATGGCCTCTCGTTTCACACTCGAGAGGAGTTCAGCCCGTCGAGTGAGGTGACCTGTGAAACAAAATGCATGATGCTTTCAAAGGCAGAAGGATAAGATGAGACAAAAGGGGAGGAGAGGAATAAACAAGTAAAGCAGTGTGGGTCGCCAACAAGGACTACCCTTACTAGAATTTTTCCCGTGTGCATAAGGAAAAATCATCTTAAAGGAACAGTTCACGCAATAAGTTTAAGAAATAAGAAATTATTAATGACTTCTGGGTCAAAATATGTAAGAAAATTGATGTTATATTCAAGAAAAAATAATGACTTCTGGGTCAAAATATGTAAGAAAATTGATGTTATATTCAAGAAAAAAACTAGCTCTAATTCCTGTCAGCTGTACTCTGGGGTTAAATCCTAAAGCATCAGGTCTCGGCTCCTCCAACTAAAGCTGCTGCAGGTGCTTCTCTTTAATGCAAGGAGATGCATTCTTCTTCTGTGGTGTGGATCTCGGACTCTGTTCCCCCGATTTCACAATGGACTCGAGGAGTGTTCAAACTTCTCCCGTTAGAAGAGATTAGCTTCGGGCTCAGAGGAATGCCTTTTTGCTTTTTCAAAATCCGGGTCCCTGTCTTGGACTATATTAGGGAGGATGGACCCTTCGGAGTGGCCTCTATGGTAAAGCATGGTCTGAGATCTCAAAGTACATTTCCAGCTAACACACAATGGTAAGCCATTTTGACTCATTATGTTGAGCATACCCCAACTGTGTAAATCTTCTGTGTTCCTGTTGTTTTTGTTTTTTTGTAGTTGTCTTAGTTGTTTTTAAGAGGTTGTGGGTGGGCTAAAAGGAGCGCTTTATTCTTTACTCTGTTGCTGTCTTATTGTATGCTGTATGTCCCCATTCGAAATTCAATAAAGATATGTTAAAAAAATGAATTCCACTTCTGGTTGAGTTGAATGAGAATGTTGCTAATACTCTCATTTCAGTCCACTGTATATAAAGTTACATTCATTAAGCCTGGCTTTGTCTGAAGGAAACAACACCCACCTACCGGACCCTCTAAATCTCACTATTTGCCATTTTATATCTATATTTTGTTACAATTTGACAGAGCAAGGCTAGTTGTTTCCACCTGGTTCCAGACTTCCTGCTAAGCTAAGCTAACCGACTGCTGGCCGTAGCTTTATTTGCATCAAACAAACATAAAATAAAAGTGGCATCAATCTTCTCATCAAACTCTCGGCAAAAAAAACATATTTCCCAAATTGTTGAACTATTGCTTTAAGTCTGTTACAGAGCATCTGTTAACTAATCAGGGTTACTATTACTATAACTATTACAATTACTATTACTATTATTGCAAATAATAATTTATCATTTTTGTCAGAGCAGATGCACTTTTTTGTGTATATCTCTTTTGTGTATATCTCACAGGATGTTCCATTTTTATCAACAAAAGCACTTTTATCAACAAAGTGGCTCTATCCCCTCACTTTGTGCTCCACACACTCTGCAATAGGGATAGGAGTAGAGGAAAATTGATGCACTTGGAATTTGTTTAACTCAAGAGCAAAAGCAATGTACTTTTGTCTCACACTGACAGGAAATAACACAGTGTGTGATTGTGAGCGAAGGAAGGAGGTGAGTGAGGGAAAACACATAAACCAAAAAAGCTGGAGGTCTGTGTAACGGGAAAATTGGAGTGATGTGATGTGGAAAAGGAGTCAAGAGGATGTGATGGAAAAAAGGAGAGATGCACTTTTGTGATTCAGAGAGCAGTGTGTTAAGACTGGCAAAGTGACACATTGATGCTCGTTCTCACACACACACACACACACACACACAGTAAAACCAGAGGCTATTAGTTTCCACTCCCAGCTGTCACTCTCTTTGCTTTATCCCCCTCGAGGATGTGGCACTCATCTTTGTTTACCGCACTCTACGCATGTGCCCCGCCCCTTCAAACACACACACTGACACACAGTAATGCGCGGTCCCAGAAGACAATCAAACTGCAATTTCTGAACCACCTTGCCGAGAGCTTGCTAGAAAAAAAACAGGAAAATGTATTCTTCGGCTAAGAGGCATCAATAACGTTTAATCTGCTCGCCGGTTTCTTGCCAGGTTCCACCTGGATAAGCACCATTTGGGTAACATTAAGCTATTTATGTTGCCAATGGGCAAGACAGTGCCACAAATGAAGCCAACCAAGCGTCACAATCTCATTCACATTCATGTCCCCCCCCCCCCCACTCCACCCTTTTACTCTTTTGATCCTCTTCATTTGGACACATGTTTGTCTTTGTTTCCTGGCTGGTGTTGCAATTTGCAAAACTAAATAAAATGAAATCAATTGCTGAACCCCTTTGAAAAGCCAAAATTGCAACGTGAAGGACACCAGGTGGGCCCCCCCCCCAATTGTTCTCTTCCTCTGCCATTGATTTATCAAATCTGCATTTAGATGGAAATGTTATCACAAGCTTAACCCCCAAGAGGCTGTCTTTTGTTTGATATCTATCTGTGTTTCATATTGCTCTTTGTCACCCTTTTCTAAACAAGGCTCACCAGGTTGTTGCGTGATAAAAAAAAGAAGAGGAAATACAAAAGCTGAATGTCAATACAAAGCAAGAGAAGTACTGAAGCAAAAGACCATAAATGTCCTCTGTACAACTCATCGGACAGTTAAGTCCATGCCAGTGTGATGGGACTTTGTTAAATGTTAGAGGTCCCATGGCATGACATTTTTAACATTAATATGAGTTCCTCCAGCCTGCCTTTGGTTCCCCAGTGGCTAGATATGGTAATAGGTGTAAACCGAGCCCTGGGTATCCTGCTCTGCCTTTGAAAGCTCAGAAGGACCGATCTGGAATATTGCTCCTTATGAGGTCATAAGGGGAAAGGTTACCTCCCCTTTCTGTGCTTTGCCCGTCCAGAGAATTTGGCCCATCCATGAGAAAGAGAGAGACATCATGGCTTTCAAACAAGCTTCAAACAAGCAAAGTGGCAGTTGGTCAAGGCTACACTCCAAGCCTCCACCTTGCCCCCCCCCTCCTCAAAAGCTACAGACTTAGAAATAGCACATACTAAGGAAAGCTCATCGTGGGACTGGCGCTAGTAGCTGTAATTCTGCACCAAGGCTGAATTTTAGGGAAAAAGACTTCAGATATGGTATTAGGGGACCACTAAGGTCTATATAAAAGAGACTTCAGATATGGTATTAGGGGACCACTAAGGTCTATATAAAAGAGACTTCAGATACAGTATTAGGGACCACTAAGGTCTATATAAAAGAGACTTCAGATACAGTATTAGGGGACCACTAAGGTCTATATAAAAGAGACTTCAGATATGGTATTAGGGGGGACCACTAAGGTCTATATAAAAGAGACTTCAGATACAGTATTAGGGACCACTAAGGTCTATATAAAAGAGACTTCAGATACAGTATTAGGGGACCACTAAGGTCTATATAAAAGAGACTTCAGATATGGTATTAGGGGACCACTAAGGTCTATATAAAAGAGACTTCAGATACAGTATTAGGGACTACTAAGGTCTATATAAAAGAGACTTCAGATACAGTATTAGGGGACCACTAAGGTCTATATAAAAGCAACCAAAGATAACCATGGCATGGGACTTTTAACAGACATACAAAGACCCGTGTCTTTGTATGTCTGTATGTTAAGAGGGGCACACACTCTACCTCCTCCCAGAAGCTCTACTTCCAAAGTCTTGCATATAGAGCTCATATTATCTTATTTTCTTTCTGCTGGTTCACAGTGGCATCTACGTGATCATCACTGTTGGCCCATCTGTCTTCGCTTTAGAGGTGCTCTCGAATTATTAAACACAGTCAGAGAGCCTGTATGTGGCTGGCACCGAGCTGCAAACAGACACAGGGGTGGGCGGTAATGGCATTTTCACAGTAATAGAACACAATTGCAAACATCATTCCTTGTTCTCACGCTCTCCTTTTTATTCTTTCTCCCTTTCTTTCTTACAGAAGTGCCTGCAATAGGTTTTCCGGTGATAAAGGCCCTTTTGTCTTCAATTTGCCCACATCAGACCTGTCAGCCTGCCACTCAAAAGAGCTACTGGGACTGATCGAGTGCATCCTCTCCTGTCAGCACCACTTCACTCCTGCTGCCTGTGTGTCAGTTGATTATGTGTGTATGTCTATGTGTGTGTGTGTTTATGCAGAAGTGTGTATAAGTCATAAATCATCACAGATGAGCTGTCCAACAGAGGCTTGTGCTATTAGTTGATCACTGTGTTAAGAAATGACAGCTGAAACAACACAAACAATTGGACTGCAGCCGGCCCAGCTCAAACTGCTCCTGCTATATTCAGAGTTGGTTTTAATCTGTAGCATGATGGATGTGGTTTCATGTACAAGAGCAGTACAGACGAGGATTATTAAATGGACTCAATGTTACTGCTTTTACAGGTCAATAATTGTTTTAGAACTTCCTAGAAAGTTTCCTGGAAAGAACTATGTAAGAAGAAATAGAGGCAACTTTTATAAATGTCTCCTTTTTTTCCTAAAATAAGTATCAGATTACATAGTGCTCCTTTACTTAAGTAAAAGTAGCAATACCTCAGTATACATACAGTATAAATACTCTGTTAAAGTAAAGGTACTTTATTGTCACATACACATACATGTAGCAAAAATCATTCTCTGTATTATCCATCCCACAAGTGGGCAGCCATTTACAACGCCCGGGGACCAACTCCAGCTCTGAGCCAGTGCCTTGATCAAGGGCACTGACAGAATGGCCCCTTCCAGACTGCTATTTTATTGGATCATTACTATATTAAAAGAAAAAGAAAAAACTGAGCTTTTATGAAGGCAATAATGGACACAGAAGTGATGAATCAGCAGGAAGAATGGGGAGAATGTGGGATCCTGACACTGACCTAAAGTTACAGTATGCCGAAAGGAGTCTATATCCTTTTTTTGTGATTGTGGTAGGTTGGCCAGAGTGGATAGGATGGTGGTAGGTTGGCAGACTCAAACATCGCACATTTTCAAAGGTGACTTGTTTATTTCCATGGTCTGCAATACACGGATAATTAAATAATCAAAAATTAAAACAATTACATATTGAACTAGTAGCAGCACTAACAACAGTCATGTGTTCCTAGCAGCACAGCCTTACCTCCCTGTTTCCTCGAGAGCACAAATCCCACCATTTATATAGGGTTGTCAATTCACACCCCACTGCTTCAGTCCATCCTATCCTAAAGCAGGTTGATCTACTCCATAACATTAATACCTAGCAATCTCTTAACATATGGAACTTGGTTACCAGTTCCCTCCTATCTTACTGACTACAAAACCGGTCAGGGTTATTCATACATTTTTTATATAATAACCAAAAACAACCAAAATAAACATTCCTATACACAAGAAAACCCCTCTACTTGGTTTGGCCCGGTGATGTCATCCCGACCACCATTTTCCTATAAAACAGGAAATGCTTAGGCCGGCCCTACCCCAAACAAATGTCCTGCATGGTGGAACTGAACAAAGGAACAAACAATTGTAAGTATCAAACACAGGGAAAACTTTAAACTATGTTGAAACTTGCAACCTAATAAAATGTAACTAAACTAACAATAACCGTGTGTCTACTTACTATAACTAATGACCTGTATGGGGCGGTGGGGTGGTGAACAAACCCACTTCGTCACAGTGATCCAATTTTTATTTTCATTTTTATATTCAGAATAAAGTTTAAACATAACATTCACGAACAGTTACAAACAACACACTGGGACATAGGACGACCAGGGACGTAGTCTATATCCTTGACGTTCCACTTGAGGGATTGCTCCATTTCCACCGGATTTCACTCATATAGGCCGGATATCTGTTGCTTTGGGCATCATGTGTGTTGGTATTTTAAACTCCGGCCGATTTATGAGAACTATGTTTAACCTTTTCTCAGATCTCTGCAGGGTAAATCCAGACAGCTAGCTAGACGTTCTGTCAAATCTGAGTTTTCTGTTGCACAACTTCAACAACTTTTAAACATACACATATTCCACCAAAATAAGTTCCTTCCAAGCGTATTTTGCAGCACCACCGCAACTTTTCTATGGTGCTTAGCGCCGCCCAAGACAATTGTGATTGGTTTAAAGAAATGCCAATAAACCAGAGCATGTTTTCTTCCCATCCCCAAATGCTGTGTGGACTAGCGAGACTTTGTTACGTGTGCAACAAGCATTTCATTACCAACTCAAATACCCAAATGTCAGTTTTAGGATCACTATATATCTGTAAATTAAGATTAAGCATTTTGTACGCAACTTGTGTTATAGTGAAATGTGGATGATTAGAAAGCTATGCAGTATTATGTTTGCAAGAGCCTTGCCTTGCTAACATTAGCAGCTTACTAACAGCTAACTTGTCCTGTCTGGTAGACATAGGTTGCTATTATAATCCTATGACAGGCTTAAATCCGTTGTTTTTAGCTAGCTACAGGCCCTTTATTAGCATTTTAGCCATTAGTTGTATATTGTGGCAGTGATTGTTTTCCTCTCCGGTGGGCGTGGTTTTCAGACTATGATGTGATGCGCTCTGTCTCTACAAGAAGCATTTTGATGTTTCAGCTAATAGAGGTGAAGCCAGGTTTGCCTACTACTATATCTATATGCTGTGGAGTATTTTAATCATTACCAAAAAAAATCATATTTATTTTGCCAATCAAATATTTGGGATGTTAAATCTAAATCTCCAAAGTAATTAGTAACCACAGGCTTCAAATGTAATAAAATAAAATGTACGGTTCTTTCCACGAAAATGTGGTTGAGTGGAAGGGCACTGTCAAGTAGAATAAAAAGAAAGTCTCTCAAAATTGAAGTAGATACTGCTTTCCAGGAACCTCCTGATGAATTTACAGTCTGATATTATAGCTTCTATCTATGAAAATATAGGAAACCACTTTAACCCAAAACGTATTTACATTCACACTACTGTACAATTTCATACAAGTTAAATGATCTTATTCTCTCTTAAGGAAACATTATAAACCGAAGATGACATGTTCTTGTTGGAATACTACTATACTGAATAAATAAAGCAGAACAAACTTTTTCAAACAAGTGGGAAGAAGTTGAATAATTTTTTCCTTCTAAAATGGGAAAATAAACAGAACAGAGCGCCAGCAAGTGTGGATTTGTTTGTGTGCAAGTGGATGGTCTGACAAAACTGGTGTTTTGTTGGGGATGTGGCGAAATGCATCGTTTTAACAAGACCTTGGATTACGCACAGAGACAAATGGAGAAAACCAGAAACATAGGGAAAATAACATGAGTGGAGGCTGCTCATAAACCCTGATGTTTGTTGGTTATTAAAATAGACTTTACATGCTGTAAAACGCATAATATGTATTAATAATTGTGTGTACTCTTTTGCAATGCGACATGTGCAGTGATGTCCAGTGCTACAGAGGTAATGAGTAAACCTTGTGGGGTAGCTTGAAGAGATTTCATCATATCATCAGATATAGCTGCATGATGTGTAAGCCAATGATTGGAGAAGAGGCAGGTGGACAACTGGACCACATGTGTATATACTGAACTCTCTGAACGCACAAGTTAGTTGCTCTGCAAACTACAATTTTGAATAAAGATCTTAATGCACCATCCCGGTCTCCCTTAAAATTCGGTGATTCAATCGGCAAGTAGGAAATCCAACACAAAGTAGCTTCATTGAACGGATAGGAAGAGAGCCAAAGATGACGGCCAACAGAGGGGCACTTCATTTAGGAAGAGTGAGAGAAAAATGCTGAGACACACACACACACACAATGCTTCGTAGGTGGTCTCTTCAAAGACCAGATCTGAGTCTATGTACTGTATAATGTAAATTGAATGATGAGGGAATGGTTTCCACCTTATTTTTCCACTGTGTTTGATCACTGGCCCGTGTTTTCACGGCAGTGCAGCCGGTCTTCCCCTGCAGGAAGTACACACGCTCTCAAATATGCAAAGATACAAACACACACCCAAATACACACAGTTACAGTCAGATGTACAGACCAGCTGCATCTCCTGTGTTTGTGTGTGCACATTCATGTTGCCCGTCTAGGCACAGCAGGTCTGCCAGGCGGACATCACGCAGGGTTCGGAAAGGATGTCGCTATGCTGACATTCTCCAGCACGATTTCTTCTTCCTGAAACATCCCTCCGACTGTCAGCGGCTTCCTACTTTTCTATTGTGCTCTATTTCCCCTTCTCCATACATTCCTTTCTTTTCTCATCTTTTTCTCTCTTACTCTTGTTTGTATGCTAAGCTAACGTTAATGTAACATTATGAAGGACTGTCGATGTGGATATAATGTTAGGTATAGTTTTTTGGTGTTTATGGGCTATCACTTAGACTGAATGCAGAATTATTGTTGTCTTTAAACCATTCAAATATTCCCATAGATGTCAATAAATATCACTCAATATCACTCGTCAATATTATCGGACGCTTCAGCTGCTCGTGTCTAAACCCATTCTGACATTCAGTGGTGTTCCACTGCTCCACACACTACTAGACAGCACAGGTAACTGCGATAATATTAAGTAAGCAATTACTGTGTTTTCACAGCCAAGTACATTTTAAAAGTGTTGCCAATTGCGTACAAAGTCAACACGTGATTAGATGCCAATTTGCTTGCAGCACAAATTGAAAATTGTTTATCCTAGGGCTTTATGAAATAATAAGGGAAATAAATATACTCAAATAAAATATGTTTACACCAAAATATTAATATTTAAACTACATCAAAATCAAAAGTTGTCAAAAGTAACAGGGACACTTCATCTCTCTCCTTGGTGTTTAGGCATATTTTACTGAACACTCTAATCATCGCTTTGTGACCCAGAATGCCAGATGTTGTCTCCTCGTCCTCTCGTGACAAATATTAACCATCTCACTCTGAGCTGACTCCTACCAGGCCATGTCAGGCTTCACAGGAACTCCCTGCAGGTTGCTGCCGTGACTAATTCTGCACCCTCTGAAGCATAATGATACATTTATCTTGTGTGGCATGCAGCCAACATTTTAAAATTCATAAACACACATACACATGCACAGGAGTGCTTGTACAAAAGTGCAGGCATGCTCACACTATCATCAACACACACACGTGAAAAATATCACCTGTAATCTGTCCTCCTCACCCATGTCTCACCTTCTATCCAATCTCTGGGATGTCAGGCAAAGTGTCACGGGGTGAGTTTTAGTACCAACCCTCCCAGTAGTCCTCTACCTCCCATTGATTATTTTGGAAAAACAGCAAAATTCAGGAATGGAAAGAAAGACAAAAACAAAATACATACGGTGCATAAGTGTGAGTGTGATATCATGCTCAAATATTCTGTGTGTGTGTGTGTGTGTGTGTGTGTGTGCCACAGTGCGTACTGCCTTGGCAAGTTGGCTGCATAAATAAACTACTAGGCAGATGTAACCTGAGGGTTTTCCGCACAAACATACAAACACACACAACTCTCTGAGCCCTCACTGAAAGGCCCCGGTGCCATGTCCGTTACCTCCACAGAAGGCAGAAACAATACAACACAGAGAGGAGCAGACGGTCGGGGAGGCCACTGCGACTACTGAGGGGACGTGCAGTCTGTCCTACATAAGCACAAACACATGCGTATCCACACAGATACTCAGCAGGGGAGTACAAGGAGAGTATAGAGAGGGCAAAAAAGAAATATGGGATGTGAGTGCTTGTAGTGTATACTCTTCCCTGCAGAGCTCTGTATAAAACTGCCAAAGAGACAGATAGGAAGGCTGTTGAGCGACCAGAGCCGATAAATGAATAAAAATAAATAAATAAATAATAAAAATAAATGTTGCAGAGTTTCTGTGTAAGTCGCTGTATGACACTGAAGCCTCCAAAACTCTCTTTTCACAAACCCCGTTACATGTATCTCTGTCACGCTGTCCTTTTCTCAGCTAAATCGAGGGCTTAAGAAAAAGTCAGTAACATGATTATCCAAATAAATGCAAAATGCCAAGTCTCTCTCCAGAGTTTGGATAACTTGCTGACACACAATGGGAGGATTAAGATCCTAAACTTCAGCTTTTCAGCCAAATTAAAAGCAAAGTTTAATGAGCTCCGCAAATATATTTTATATATTAGACATATCTTGGGAGATATAACAAAATATCCAAATTGTTTCCGTCACTTAGATTTGGCTAAGAGGATGAATGTGAGCTTTGGAGATCTCAGATTTGTCTTCTTTCTTTACATCTCATCTTTTTGCACCTGTCTTTCTGTTGGGGTAATTATGAGCAGATAAAATGAGACGAATCAGGGAGCTGGTAGCTGAGCTGTGGAGGTGCGCCAAATGCCTAAGACAATAGTACAGAACAGAAGAGAAACAGAAAGGAATTGATGGACTGACAGACAAAGAAAATGTCTACGCGACTGAGGAGATCTAACAAGTTAATCTACCGACACTACAAACTGATGCCGTGGGCCTCCAGCCACGAATTGTGACCATTCATTCGCGGATAGGTGGGACATTCATTTTGCTAACCTGTCTGCAACTCACGAATGGTCATTTGTTTCCCACAATCTGGCTACGTAGTGTTAGCCAGTGTGAGCTATAATTGTGCCAGTAAACAAACCAGAGGCAGGTGTCTGTGCTGCGCACGCGTGAACATCTTGCGCATCATAATCATAATGAACAAGGATTTACGACTCTGCACGACCTGTTCCCCAGTAGTGCTCTGCCATTAGCATCCATTGGAAAGCTAACGTTAGTTTAGCTAACAGCTAATTCGGCTAACCACTAGCTGAGACAGCATGTAATAGACCCTAAAAACCTGAAAATAACAGTTAAAATACATAACAGCTGTTACGTCAGTGCTGCGTTACTTGTGCTCCTTTAAAATACAATCACTCAATACTTGTCTTTATTATTACTGTAAGGTCTTAATTTAGCTAATTTAGCCTGCTTTTCCCACTGTTTAGTTTGGGTAACGCTATTTTAGACTGAATCAAGCTAACAATAGAAGAAGCCATAAAGCAGAAGATAGTATTATTATTACAGTTTATTTAGCGTTATTTATTTTAAACTGATTGAAACTAATGAAACTTTCAGCTCATCTACTACACTGTTTAGCTTGTGATTACGGTAATTCTGCCGTCCGTCATGGCGTCGTCACATGGTCACGTGTTTGCAAAGGTTCTATACTGTTGTAACTGGTCAAGGTGTTTTGTGAGACCACCAAAATCTAATTCTCATCCTTGAGTCTGAGTGGATTTTTGTGCCAAATGTGAAGACCACCGGGTCCTAAAACATTGCATTCACAAGAATGTGATGAAGATGGGATATAGAGGTTTCACGCCTCTGGAGCTCACCCAACCAGGTATTTGAGCATATATATTCATCCCAGTTTAATTGCACTGGGGACATCATTTATCACGTCCTCTACATTGAAGCTGGTATCTGACAGGAGGTGGATCCAAACACACAGTCCTGATCTATAGAGGGTATTTTGAAGGGTATCCAACATTCTGATTTGCAGGAGGGTTGTACAAGCAGTTTATCAAATGTACAATTCAGAAGGTAAACATTGTTTTGTTTTTTTATTTCCACTACTATTAACGATGTGTAATATGAATCATGTGTCAGATTGACCGCACACAGAATCTGATATATATATACAGTATATATATATATATATAGAATGAGAGAATGATTGAGATGATGAGAAAGATTTGTCTGTGTGTATGATTATATGGAGTTATGTACTGCATACACAGTGGGTCAGGTGACGGGGACTGCCTACAGTTTAATGAGGACTCACCACAGCCCACAGTTTGCAGCAGAAGGAGGGCCAGCAGGGGCTGCAGTCCACACACAGGCAGTACGCCCTGCATCCTGCTGCACCTGGAGACAGAGATGGAGAGAGAAGGAGGGAATGTGAGTACACAAAGGAAAGTGAAAGCAACACATTGCCCTTGTGGGGCTCATCTGACACGCGCTGCATGCTCGGATGAGTCACCAGTTGCAATTCCTTTTCATAGGATTTATTCCTTTTCTCTCAGCGAGAGCCTTAGGATAGAGGGCAGTCAATTCATTCTTCATTTTAATTCAATGTTCCAAAATGTGGGAGTGATGAAGTCTTCTGGAGCACTTTGAGATTGTAGCTGTGCTTAAATGTTTTTAATGACTAAACAAATAAAGCTGTCTTAATATGACCATAAATTAAAGTATAGTAAATTATCTTTACACCTTACAGACGAACCAGACTGACTGTGGTGGACTGGCAACTTTCCCAGAGTGTTTCATAGACGCAGATGCTCACTTACTCCCCAAAACCACCAGGCTTGCATGTCTTTAGAATGGAAATCTACATTAAGTTACATTAAGTTATCCAAGTGATTAAAATAGTTGAAATGTTCTTGACTAAGGACCCGATTTTTGATAACAGAGCTGCTGCCATCAATGACTGACTGTACGTTCACACCGCCAGCGACTTGAGCGTCTAAAGATACCGGAAGTCATTCATTTTCAATGGAAGCCGGCTTCTCAGCTGCAAGGAGCGGCAAATCTGTCGGCGTCGCATTTTGGGCGTTTTGAGCGTGTTGAGCGTCAATCTGAAAGTTGAAATTTTTCAACTTTATGGTAATGAGCTATGACGCGGTTCAGCGGCAAGCAGCGGCTAACGCCAGCCGCCAATCGGAATATAGAAGTCCTTCACGCTGACTGATTCCGACGATGTAATCTTTTCGTTCCTACCAAAACATTTGTTCCGAGGAAAAATGGAGGAGAAGCTCATCATCGCCGTTGCTGGGTTTCCTATCATTTATGATATGATGTTGTTTGCGTATCGGGACCAGTTAAAAAAAAACGAGGCGTGGGAAAAAGTAGCCGAGATAGTCGGTGTGTCCGGTGAGTTGATGATTCATCATCTTTTTAACGAGGGAAATGAGCAGTGCGCCGTAGCATGGTAGTCTTCCTTGCTTGATGTGAATGGTACAATCTGTTTTGCAGATCATTTTATTAAATGCGCAAAAGTAAAAGTAGAAGTTAGTAGAAGTTAAAGTAGAAGCGAAATATTTACGAAAGCGGGAAGGCAATTCAGTTGCTCACAACACCGATTTGACCAATTGCGCTATACGAACGCCGCCACGTCAGAGCGGCCAAAGCGTCTGAAAGCGTCTGAAAGCGTCTGAAAGCGTCTGAAAGCTTCCCCGTACTTTTTGACAAGCGTCCTTGGCGGAGCGGCCAGAGCTTTTTTGCAGTTCAAGTCGCTGGCGGTGTGAACGTACGGTGAGACAAAATCTCTGGAACAAATATTCAATGTACAGTTTACCTTGTTGATTTTATATACGGTGTGGGATTAGAAGAGTATACCAACATAGCTGTGTGAAGAAAAACAAGAGATTTATTTTGGGAAACAGCCACATAAGATCACTGGAGTCAAACTAACATGCTGGCCCTCTGGGTTCCCTTGTTGCACATGACATGCTGAAAACTCAGCAGAAAAGTATCAAAGCAGCATAGACACTGTCACATTAAACATAAAAATATATCTATTTGAGGGTCAGGTTGAAGAAGCCATCTACTGGATGGTATATCTGCATAGGTTTATGTAGACAGATTGTATTTTTGTGAAAAGTAACTGGGGAATTTGGTTCCAATCTTACACACACACACACACAAGCAATTAGATGGTGAAGAATCTCAGTGTAAATTGTGGGGCTGAAATGTTGTGTTATAGCCAAAATGTCTTTAGTGTAACACTTCAGTTTTATGTTATGTGCTTACAGCAGCCAAGAGCAAGCAAATGGGCTGATGTCATTTCATACTCCCTTAAAATATGTTTATTCATGTATATTTGACTATTTGCTAATATGTGTCACAGAAGCCAGGAGACAGAGAACAAATGAGGTAGGTCAGCCCCTGCCGTGAAGCCTGAGAAACCCTGAGTGTAAATAATGAATATGCCATCTCTAGAGACGTGGCGGGCCGAGCAGGGCCTGAGGGCAGGAGAGGACCTTGGTGGGGTGGGGGGATAGTGGAGATGCTGGACACAGATAGCCAGTGTCAGTTACAGCAGCGCTGGTCGCTCTGACTCAATCTCAAAGGTACAGCCAAGGACAAAAACACTGACCTCATACCAAATGCCTCTGCAGTGCCACAGCTGAGTGGAAGCTCATTTAACAGACTCTGGGTGTTTGGTGCAGATTTACATTACTTGTGACAAATTAAAGTCACTTAGCAAATCATTCAGTCCTTTTAAGGGATGTTATGAACTACTGCTACTGTTATTTTAATAGCGTAATTTGCATCTACATCTGTATCTCAGACTTTTGATGAGGTATTGTGCTTGAATACAGGGCAGCCACTGCTATAATGGACCTTTTAGGAGGAGCTTTATTTCAGGTTTGCTTGGAGCTTCTTTGTTCTCCACCTTTCTTATGACGAAAAGCTGGTCCTCACTTTAGAGGGCATCACTAAATTGGACAGAGATTGGAAGGTAGGGTGTTTTACTGAGTGTGGCTGCATTGTGGGTGACACATTGGCAATATGAGGTGACCATGCTGTATGCAACTAAAGAACTGGGCTCTTCAAAGCAGTCCTCACAGTTGAAAGAAGCATTTTTTGCCAAACCGGTGTGACTTTTTCCTAAGCCTTATAGTGTGCCTTTAATAGTGTGTTTCCTACTTTCTTACACACACTTTAATGTAGCTACAAAGAAGTTACCAGAACAGTCGCAGCTCCAAACTGCCACTTAATGTTAACATTACTGTAGTTTATATCCCTAATGTTCAGCTTCCGGGATTTCTTATATTTTTATTTATTTACTTATTTTATTTTACATTTATTTATCCAGGTGAGTTGACAGAGAACATTTTCTGATTTAAAACGACAACCTATCTCATTCACACAGTTCCACATTCATACCTGGAAGCTGTGCGGTACAGCCACAGTCTGATCTGCTGACCAATGAGCAGCTCCACTGGGGCTCAGGTTAGAGTAAAGAGCCTTGCTCACGGGCACCTCAGTGGTGGTAAGGAAGCAGAGACAAATGCTGCTCTTTCACTTTCCCCATCCAGATTTTATCCTGTTGATCAAGGGATTGAACCGGCAACCTCCCGGTCACATGCTCGCTGCCACAATTGGCAGTTGTCGTCGGAAATTCCACCGGATTGCACTCATTTCAGCCGGATTGTTTGTGTTGGGATTTCTGCTCCTCAGATCTCTGCAGGGTAAATTCAGACAGCTATCTAGACAGATTTGTCCAGTCTGAGTTTTCTGTTGCACGATTAAAACAACGTTTGAATGTACGTGTTTCACAAGTTCTTTCCCAAGGTTATTTTGCAGCGGCACCGTGGTTTTTCCCCGTGCATGAAAATTGTAATTGGTTTAAAGAAATGCCAATAAACCAGAGCACGTTTTCCTCCCATCCCAGAATGCTGCGTGGATTCTTCAAACCCTCTTCCGCAGCACTGTGGAGGATGGTCTGGCAAAGCGAGACTACATTGACTCAAGAAGCAAATGTCTCTTATAGCATGCTTGGCTTCCTCAAAGGAAATGTCAGAAAAATGCATTCAAAAATCTAAAAGCTCTGTCAGTCTCCTTTTGTAAACAGTTTGAATCGGTTGCGTTTACAATGCTTCCGTAGAAATGTATTCAACATCTATATTTGGAATATTAAGCTTATTTTTACAACAAGACTAAATTTGTAAACCTTTGTAGCTGAAGCTTTTTTAATGTGTTGATTTGTGATGGGGAATGAAATTATTATATGAATATGATTTTTTTTACAAAAGACTAGGGGGGCTCTCTGACAAATGATTCACATTATGAAATTCATTTGAGCAGCCCTAATTAGTGAGGAGATGCCGAGAACAGACATAATATCATGCTATCAAGTAAAATCTGGTTTATTAAAAATGAAGCCAAATGGCATTTTGGGTGTTGAACTGCAACTTTCATAAATCACTATATAACAAATTAGAATGTGCTAATACAAACTGCATGCAGTGATCATATTAGTCAGTTTGAGTTTTTCATAGCTTCTCATTCTCTCTTCAGGTCATTAATGGCAGCTACTCATATGTGCATCCAGGTCCAGAGCTGTGTTTACTATGACCATGCTATTACACTACATCTTTTTATTTTCTGCACCCATCATCTCTCTGTAGCACAGTTACTCTGCTATTGATCGCTCTTTTTTCTCCAGTTCTTTATTTTGCCTCCTCTTACATTGTGTGTACTGTAGTAATTTAAAAGTGAAACAGTTCCGCCAGTTCTGTGTCCTTCTTCCCCTCTTTCCGTATGGTTTTAGTGTGTGTGTGTTTGTGTGTGTGTGTGTGTGTGTGTGACATGGCAAGGGACAGGCAACATGCTGTCAGTGTCAGTGACATCAGCTCAAAGGTAGAGCAGGTCAACCGGGAGCCTGGTTCGATCCCAGGTTCCTCCGGCTACATGTCAAAGTGTCCCTGAGCAAGACACTGCTCCCCAGACGCTGCATGTTGCTCTCCACTGCTGGGTTAAATGCAGGGACTGAATTTTACTACATTGAACTATACAATCGTACAGTGCCTAAGCCATACAATAGCAGGCAAAAACCCTGGTATGTGTAAGTAATAACATTTCTTTTTCTTCTACACATTCAGCTGCTGACACAATAGCCTGTAGATCCAAAGTCCAAGTCCAACGCATTTTCCATTGGATATACTGTATACAGTATGGACAGGTTTTGGTCATCAATAAACAGTGAATGTCCAATTATAGCTTAGCATTTATAACAAGGCACAGCAGGCCAAGATATGAATTATTTCACAACGCTGGTGCAGTGTGCAAGGGGCTGTAATGTAAGAGCAATACTTTGCATCTCATGAATTTGGAAGGCGGTGTCTTTATTGCCTTTAGAATAACAAAAACACCAGCGAGAGTGAAGGGAATGGATTCAACTGAGTGTTTGTGTGCTTTAATGCAAGATGTGCATATTAGCATAGTAAGCAGCAATAGTAAGCTAACTAGCTTACTATTAACTAAAGCAATATCTCCAATACCAATAACAGGTATGTGGAAGCCAAGATGCCAGTAGTGGCTCAGCCCTTTTCTGTATTTAGTTTGAGTGTGTATACACACCAGCAACTCAAAACTTGTTTTCCCCATTATATCATGTCATCATGTATGTAGCTATCATGTGCGTAAACCCGAATCATCTGGAAAGATTACAAAGTCAGCTGGAGGCAGAGTTTTCTATATTACAAAGTCAGCTGGAGGCAGAGTTTTCTATATTACAAAGTCAGCTAGAGGCAGAGTTTTCTATATTACAAAGTCAGCTAGAGGCAGAGTTTTCTATATTACAAAATCAGCTGGAGGCAAAGTTTTCTAACCTGACGTGCCAGATGGTTTGTTAACATAAAACCATCTGACAAGCCGTCACTGGAAACGGTATGGAACAGGGCAGGCACTTTCAAAAAATACACGGCAAATGATTGGATGAACTATCTGTCTATCATGTCCGCCTTTGTTGTTTTGAACGAATAGTTGCGGCCACCTGACACACACCTAAACCACACTGGTTGCTCCCAGCAGCTCCTCACCAGACACTGATTGGTTCTGTGAGCTGGTAAAACATACACAAACGCATTACTTAAAGCCTGACCAGATGGAATTTTGTATATGTTATCCCGTGATTCTCGCATGATTTTGTGTTATTGCGAGAATCCAGCTGCTGTGGAAGGTAATGAGTTTTCAGAGATCTCACAGAGATCAAGCATTAGCATTTGATTATCCTAACTAGCAACAGTTGATTAAATCTGCTAGCGACATTTGCAATTTCAGTCAACCAACTTCACGGTCATCTCTAGAAATAAAAAACCTGCTTTTGCTTACTTCCATTTAAAATCTAAGACCCATTATTTTTCTAATGACTAAGAATTTAAAGTGGTAAATTTGACACCGCAACTATTGTAAAACTGCATATGTGCCATGACAGAATAGGCCGTGCAACAGTAGATTAGGTGGGTGGGGCACAGTCAATTTTCATCCACTTCAACCCAAAAGTGCTGTTTTATAAACAAACTCCCCCAGCCGCACCTGCATGATCTCCCACTGAGAGTCAGTGTGAGCACTCCTGCTGCGTGTGTACCAGCTGCAAAGATCCAGCCAAATCTCAACATGTTGGATGAGTGCACTGTTCCCTATCCAGTCTGTCACTGATACTGTAGATGTGGCAGACAAGATTGGGAGACAGACAGCTAGACGGTTACCGGTGGACAAAAAGATAGATATAAGCTAAAAAAAATGCCAAGCTGACCTATTTCAAAGTCATGGAAAAATCTGGTCCATCCAATCTGTCATCTCATCCTAATCTCACCTTTTACCTCATTCTATCTATATTTGAGTCTGCCACCATCTGGATCCATGACTAATTTCTTGTGTTTTTCTTTCTGTTCTTTCCTTTCCTTTCCTTTATTTGTCTCAAATTGTCCTGTCACTCTTTCCTCACCATGGTGCATTATTAAGAGGGCTCATTAATCACTCAGGCCGGCTGTCTGTCACTCCATCACAGCACACTGCTGTTGTTCCTGCAGCACACACATGCACACACACTTTCATAAAAACAACTGTGCTGGTTTCACAGGGGGAGTGTTTGTGTCCAAGTCCCTTGGAATGAAAAATGAGGCTAACCTTTGAGTGACAATCTTTTGCAAGTATATTACCAAGATTTTAGAACCTGTCACACTGTGTTATACATAAATGGCTTTAGCAGTTCACATTTTCTGCACCATCAGGGCCGGTTCTTGCACCTGTCTTAGAGCATCCTGGTGTGGTTTCTTGTGTTGCTTGGGAGTTACTGTACAGTATAAAAGCACTTAAATGAAAAAAGAAATGGCTGAGTGGGCGGCTACATTCTAGCTTATAAAACCTGTATGAGGTGGAACAGCAGAACACCAAAACAGCAGGTCTCAAAAAAAAAAAAACGGGACGGTGGGCTGAAACAGAACATGCTGTGCAAGAAAGGAGCCTTTGGAGTCACTGACAACTCGCTGATCTACTCAATTACAATTCATACAGAGAGAGGAATTAAGAGGGGTTAGAGAAGTGAAGACAAAGGTAGTGTGAGAGAGAAAATAGGGAGGAAAACAGGTGGTGAGGCTAAGAGAGCGTGAAAAGAGATACAGACTGAGAGACAGGAAGAGGTACGAAGAAAAGCCAAAGCTTATTTCAGCCCCACTCAAATGCCAAGCCTGAATGGGTAAGGGGGGAACTTGAATCTTAAGCAGCCATAAATTTCCCCTGATGCTTTGCAAAGACCTGTCACTGTATGTATAAGCTTGGAAGGGAATGGGAGCTGGTAGACCAATGTGAGGGGAAATGGCAAAGCTCCCAACAAAAGAAGATATTGCCATCAGATTCAGAGCCCACCATATGGGCTCAAACAAAGTGTAAGCCAGAGACAGTTTTATTCCATCTCTCACATGCACATGCACACGCACGCACACATGCATAAACGCACGCACGTACACACACAGGAAATAACATTTTCCTTCTTGCTTGTGAGGCTGACGAAGATGCAGATGAGGGAGGAGAACTTGCTCTGCATTATAATTATATATATACATTATATTTATATATATCTGCGATATTATGGAAATTGAATATGCATCATACAAAATACTTACGGGAATGCAAATGTGCTTGTGCACTTAGAGTGTGAATGAAGCGTGAATGACATGGGCAGATGCTCGTGTGATCGTTGAGCACATGGTATTGACTCATTAGTGCATACTGTACATCTTTGCACACATCTCAACTCAAGACACACCTAATTTCTTTTTTGAGACCATTTGTATTCACTAAAGTCATTTTATTTCATAGGACTTTTTTATGCATTTTATTTTATGCAAAGCACTTGGCAATTGTTATTTTGAAAGGTGCTATACAAATGCAGATTATTATAAATACGCTCTGTTGTAGATGAATGAGGAGCTACTCAGGCTCACATGAAAAGGTGCAGTTAATCAGGAGCTGGGCAAATAGGGATGGAGGGAGTAAAAAGGAAGGAAGGAAGGAAGGAAGGAATAATGGAATGAAAGTAAGGATGAGACTGTGCTTGTTCCGGCATTATCACTATGGAGCTAAAAAGCTTAAATTACATTTAAGCGTTTCGCTGCACAGCCTGCAGGCACACTGCATATATTAAGTGCTTGTGGTGGACTACATGTTGGATTCAGATGTTTTTTCTGATTTAATTCTTCAACATTAACTTAACATGATGGTCCAAATGGCAAAGGGGAAAGAGAGAGAGAGAACGAGAGAGAGAGAGAGAGAGCGCTGACCAAGAGCCACCATACAAAGCAGGTGTGACATTGCTGAGCACCCTGATGGTGCAGAGTGGGAATAAGCTCTAGGGCTGCCCAGAACTATATAGAAACCCATTACTTACAGCTGAAAGCCACCCAGGTCCCCCTTATTCATACAATACCGCCCACCAGCCAGAAGCCAATGCAGCCAGGCATCACCCACTCCTTTCTGTAAAACATATTACCTTGCTCTCTGTGACCACAAAAGGTGAGCTCACCCTACACTACATGTGAATAAAAACAGGCAAGATAGAAAGAGAAAGAAAATGATATGGAGGAAGAGTAAAATGCTGCACTGAGAAATGGGAAGGGGCACGGCGAAGGGATAGAGAAGGAGGGACAGAGAGAGAGATTCCTCTGAAAAATGGGGTGACCGACTTTTTACGTGCAGGAAGGGTGGCGAGGCAATTTTCAACTGTCTAAGGCTCCTCATTTGCGGGTTGCAAAGCCACTTTATACGGTGGCAAATGTTAAAGTTGTTCTCGGCACATCAAGGTCCTCTTGGCTGCCTGCTTGTCTTCAGCTGGAATATAAATGTGGCTTGAGACGAGTGTAGAGGGAAAAAATGGTTTGGGCACCGTGTACACAACAGCTTCAAAAAGGAAGAATACCTTCATGGTTCATACAGACACAGGCTGTCTTCGTCTACGCATATGTTTATGTGAATTTGGATGTAGGACAATAACTTAATGTAACTTAACTCTGTGCTTTGCTGTTCAGTCTCGGTACTGCAGCTTTTTGCATGGTTGAATGTCTTAAGGATGCAACTGATGATTACTGTATTAATCAAATTATTCTAGACCCGATCAATATATCGGCGGGCCGACATTAGGCATTTCCCAAACTATCGTTATCGGCATTTATAATGGCCGATAAATATTCATTCATCAGAATCATTTATAATGACAAATAAATGATTCTGATAAATTATTTTAAAAAATAAAATAAAAACGGACGGTCAAGGGCGCTCTACTTCCCTGTTGGCAACACTGATTTTTTGTTGTTGTTGTGTTTTTGTTCAAAGGACTTTAAGTTTCATAGCTTAAGTTTTGTATTTTTTATTCATTTTATTTATCCGAACTTTAATATATTTTCAATAAAACAAATTATTATCATATTATTTTAGTGAGAACTCGATATAACGGATTTTTTATTAACCACATATTTGTTGTCGGGCTCTAATTATTTTTTTGATGTTTTTTTTTGATTAGTGAATCGTTTTTTAATTCATATAATAGTATAAAAAGGAAAAATGCTTCCAAAGTCCAAGGTGACATCTCCAAAGGTTTCTTTTTTTTAACCATAGTCCAACGAAATAAAACAGAGAAAAGTTGTTCTAAGGTGGAAGTAGTTAACATTTGTTAACTTTTTTTTTTACGATCAAATTTTTATATAATTGTTTTATATATAGAAATTATAAACAGTGACAAACAATTACAAACAATACAACATTTGACATTTTTGTTTAAAAGGTTTGTTGTTGTCACTTTCCTATCAGTCACTACTTGATTAATTGGCTAATCTTTCTGCACCATGACATTTAAATCCTTATTTTGTCGTTTTCTAAATCAGAGCAAAGCAGGATGTGATTGAGAAAAAAACTTCAATTTGATGATGCTGTAAAAAAAAAGACTAAAGTTAATTATTGTCGGCTCCATGCTCACCCATGGGTGTTAAAGCTGGACTGGTACAATTACAAGGGGTGTGACAACTCTTAAGATATATTGGTACGGTCCCTGTCGTGGTTGTTTCTTAATCAATATCTTTCACACAGAGCAAGACACACCAATAAAGCATGGGGACATTACATGATGACCGCTACTATGACCGCCCCTTGCCACACATACACACTCACTGTCTACAGATGTGCACATTTGTGGTGAAAGGATGTTATCAGTTTATTACAAGAGGTCTGTATGCAGGACATATTTCACTGGGAAGGCAGCCAAGTTTTTCCTCTCTACACTTCTCTCGCACTTTTATCGCCTCTTCTCTACATTGTGTCTTTTCCGTCGCTCTGCTCCAGCCTGGATGTCTATGCATTTCCACTCTCTCACCAGTGCTGTATGGCATACCGTAAATTCTCGCAGCTCAGTTAATCAAATGCGGTGATTCAGGGACACTGAATCATGTAGGAGCAGAGGCCTAGGAGCCGGTCAGTAAACCTGCACAATCAACTCCGCACCACATCCCCCATCAGAATAAATACAGTGGCAGCCTATAGGTCAGCAGGATGGTACCATATGTGTGGTGTTGAGTTCACTCCATCCATATACTCATGTTTTTTTTTTTTTAAGATTCAGAGGAGGGTGTAGTGAAAAGTCTATGTTCAGTTCAATAGTTTAATGTCTGTGTGAAGTGATATCACATATGGTTATATTGTTGTATCATGTAACAAAATGATAGTGTCCAAATGAATGATTTAAAGCAAACAGTAAAAAAAAAAAAAACAGAAATAGAAATATCTTATTTGAAGATTTCTTCATCTGAGAAGGTTTTGTGGAACAAGTTGAACAAAATTAATCATAGTGGCTATTTTACATGTTTTTATATACTGTATATGACATATGTCATATTTCAACAAGGAGGAGACTACAGCCATGCTAGCAGCTCTGTGAGGCTATACCTGTAGGTACAGTAGTGCTTAAAGCTAAATGCTAACCTCAGCGTGCTAACATCCTCACACTGACACATGTTGAGATGATTACCATTGGAGTTTAGCATGTATGCATAGCTGCATTTGCTAATTAGTACTAAGTTGAGGACACAATGTGCTGCTAAGGATGCTGGGAATGTTTTGTATTTTGACCTGATTTGACCTGAGTTTTTCAGGCTTCATTCGCCGTGAAACAAGGATATCTATACAACCTTTAATTGCAATCCATTTCAATATTTGAGATAATTTTAGTCCAAAGAGGTGGATCTAGGGCCTTGCCGCTGGAATTTTGTTTTTATGCTACCACATGGAGGATAATTCATAATGGACTCATGAACAGTTAACTATCTACCTCTGCCATCTCTGCAGTGTATGTCAAGTCATCACAAAGCCATGTACTGTAATGGCAACATATTATGCATGAGCATTAAAACAGCAGATACTTCCTTCCTCCTTCCTGCCACAAACTGAAGCATAAGACTAATAAACAAAGGGATGAGAGCTGCCTATTTGAAATTAATTTAAATGTATCTTGTATTTCCCCCAAGTAAGTTGAGAGGCAGCCTGGGAGATGAGGGACTGGAGAGAGGGTCAAAAAAGAGACAGCATGTAGAAAACTAGAGACGTCTGTAATTAAAGATACCGCTACAACACACAGTCCAGCGGTTGTGTGTTTGTGTTTTTTTTCCTCTCCAAACTCAGCTCATCAAATTCCAAGTTCCATCCAATCCACTTATATTGCTCATTAAATCATCTCACAAACAGACTTCACACAGGGAAGCATATGCGTCTGTGGCCTGGGTGTCTCTCACACACACACACACACACACGCACACACACACACACTCACGCACACATGCACACACACACACTCGCACGTGCGCACACACGCACACACACACACACACACGCACACACACACACACACACACACACACAAGATGAAGTCACCAGAATGCAGACAGACAGATGGTGTGTTTTTATCTATGTCGATGGGGTGTATGTGTGTGTGCTAAGTCTCATCCATCACCTGACACCTGAGAGGACGCTTCTGAGCCAATGAGGACCCAGACAGACTGGACTGTGTCCACCATCAGTGTGACAACTACTGGCTGACTGACAGCTAACGGCGAAACACTCTGGCTCCAACGACACAACACAAGACGGTGAGACAAAAAAAGTTGTGTTTTATTAAAACAACTGTATGCTTTATTAAAATAAAGACAGAGAAGCTAAAACAATGAAACTGCTAAAGGGTAAAAAACAAGACTTAGAATCTAGAGCCACGCTAGCAGCTGTGTGAGGCTTAACTTACAAAGTACAGTTGAGGCTGGGGTGAAGTTTTCGGCAACTGTTACTGTTACGATGACGATGATGATCTGATGTTATTGACTCAGACAGTGGTTGTACTGAGGATTGTGTAATAATGAATATGTTGACATTACCGCTAGTCATTGATGTTCACACTATTTATTACTCTTATTATGCATTGTCTTGAGATGTGTATGTCTTCTCCTATTGTCTTACCTGTTGTCTGCTGTATACGTATGGTGGCACTCAGTTTCCCTCCTGGGGGATTAATAAAAGTATTTAGTATTGTATTGTATGTCACTAGTGTTCCAGCTATTTGGTCGTAAAAAACAAATTGTCAAAAATGTCATTTTATGGTGCTAGATGAAAAGTTGTCACCAACGTTATCACCAACGTTATTACAATTCCTCCTTTAAGTTTCTGTTCCATTAGTTGAGAGATTTCAATCGTAACCACAAATGTGAACCTCATTGTAGACAGTAAAGTGAAGAGAAGGCAAAAAATTAAAAAATGTGTTTGTTTTTTTAAAGATTTTCAATCATAAAGTCAATAAGTTAATTATCTAGAATCACTTAATCTGCAAGAAAAGGTTAATCATAATTCTATAGCTCTGCTTTAAAAAAATATAATTTCTACTACACAATTCATATTTGCTTGATCCTCATATTAATAGACTAAATGAGTGAGTTGTGGGTAGTGAAATGTGACTAAAATATTTCAGGGCTGAAACGGTCGAGGTAATCTCAGTCTATAAATGGAGCTAAGGAGGAGGATACTGATTTAACAGACAACAAGAGAGTAGGGTGATGGTTAGATGTGTGATAGACGTTGGCAATGCATCATCTTTGACAAAAAGAACCAGATTTTGGAAACGATGGAATGGCATGGAAAGAAGCTGGACTTCATGGTGGGAAATAAAGAGTTTAAAATTGAGACGAGATGAGGAGTGTCAAAGTATAATGAATAAATTGAGAAGAAATTGGAATTGGAGAGCGCACCGCGGCCAGAGAAAAGAAAAAGTTGATTTTGAAAGGGTGAGAACGAGAGTGTAAGATTAAAAAAAAAAACGGCATGGAAGAGGAAGACAAGAACAAGAATAAAAGTGTAAGAATGAAAACAGAAGATATCAAACACTCAAAGCGTGTTTGTGTTTGTGTGTGTGTGTTTGGGGGGGGGGGGGATGTTGAGTACAAAGCAAGCACACTGATAGCTTCAGCATGCTCTGTGCTTAATAAATAATAACGCTTAGAATGGCTAATGAGTCATGAAAGTCTGCAGATGTTTCCAATATCCTGTTAGGAGCGGCAAAACTGGGAGTGTGCTGCTGAAGTGTAAATAAGGAGGGCGGGGACGGTGTGAGACGCTGGTGGGAGTGCAGAGATGCAGAGAGGAGGGACAACTGCGGGGAGAGTTAACACACCTTGGCGAGAGAGAAGATAACGGGAGATAAGGGAAAGAGTGATAGAGCAAGAGAGGCTGTTAGGGGCACGAACGTGCAGCCTGGCTATTTCCAGCTTAATTGCTAAAGCGCTGTAGTCCGGTCGTAGGCCGAGCACGATTCCCTGGTCTGAGATGGAGGCTTCCTGGGAGCCCCTAGGTATATCGATTCTCGGGCATGTTCATTTGGGAGAAGTAGAATTGATGAGATCTGCCTTGGGCCAAGGTTTATTTACTTATTCATCTGGTGCCTGCTCTGGCCCTATCTGTCTGAGAATATGGGGCAACTCGCAACTCGCAATGTCCAGGCATGACAACTAATTTGAAGGCGTGTATGTGTGTATATGTGTGTGTGTGTGTGTGTGTGTGAGAGAGAGAGAGTGGGAGAGGTACTGAGCATGCAGGAAACCACCTGTGCAACCATAAATCAAAACAAGGCATTTCACAGAGGGATGTGGTGCACTTGATTGCTAGTTGTAGGCTGTTTTTGCAATGTCATTATGAGTTAGTCAGGCTGCTACCAGAGGGATCAATTTAAAACAAGCTATGTGTTTTACTCCCTGCTGTAAAGTTGACAGTCTTTCAAATTGCACCCTGTCATCATTTTTATGTTTGAATAGACAATGGAGATCTCCAGAGGCTTCTTCTCACTTTGACACATTCCCTATATTATGACACTTTGACACTGTCTTATTAATCTATAGTGTTAAAACAACAATTCAGTAAATAAGTAAAACTTAAACAAATGGGAGATAACGTGTTAATTAATGCGCATTAGAGGCGCTGGTAGGTGGATTATGAGCCAGGCTAGCTGTTTCTTCCCGTTTCGGTGTTTATGCTAACCGGCTTAAAGTACACACATCAAAGTGGTATCAATCATCCTCTTTAATTCTCTGCCAGGAAGGGAATAAGTGCATTTCCCAAAGTGTCGAACTATTTCTTTAAGTTTCTGTGATTATCTGGTGACTAGAAAGGCAAATAAACCATAGCCCACATTCAAAGTAAACAAGTGTTTTTAAGCTTCTTGCATAAAGGTTTTCCTCCAATGAAATTCCTCATCCAGTATCTCACAGCCCGACAGTGTGACTTGCTATCTCCCCTTCCGCTTCCCAATCCTCCCCTCCCCTTGTCACCGCCCCAATCTTGTAAGCTACACAGACTGCCTAATAATTGGATTTGAACAGACAGTTCAAACGGCGTCATGACATAATTAGCAACAAACCTCGGAATCAATCTCAGGGATGGCGATCGTCTCTCTGGCCTGGCAGGTCTCTCTGGAAGCGCGTCGGAGAAATGCACGATATTGCTTTTGCACAGTTTTAAGCTTTTTGTGCACCTGCGTGTGTGTGAGCAGGTGTGACGGACACGTGTCATGATGAATCACTGGGCATTCTTGTGTTTGGATGAGTGAGTCAATACATATGTGTTCATGAATGTGCGTGCAAGTTTGTGTGCACCCATGTGCATTCAATTCATGTTTGCTTTCTGATCTGGACAGGATTGTGTGTGTGTGTGTGTGTGTGTGTGTGTGTGTGTGTGTGTGTGTGTGTGTGTGGAGGCAATCATGAGAAGCTCCTAACATGTGAACCCCCCCCATCTCTTGAGACAGGAACAAAGGAGGCCAGACTACATAAGGCAGGCCTTTGATCAGCTCGGCTCTATCTTGTCTATCTGTAATTGACAGCTCTTGGATCACGGATGCTTCCTCTGCAATGTGCACACATGCAAAGTCTCCATGTGTTTCGATGTATCACATTGTCACACTCCTCTTTCAGGCACAATTTCCCAATGGTGGCCTTATCAACTGAGTTAATGTAATGAAACAGATTAGTACCCGCAGCCTAACACTTGACCAGGGAAAATTAGAGGCAACCATGTAGTGCTTATTCATCTCCACTGAATTCACCTTCAGAAGTGAAGTCAATGGAAAAAATGAAGGTGCTCTGGTCTGAATGTGAAGTAATAAAGCAAGTTAGTTTCTACTGCTGCTTTATTGGAAGCATATGTACCTGATTTACAGTGGAGAACAGTGTTAGCAGCCTGTAAATTTGATCACATTTACAATATTTCGCCATGCTCAAGAGAATAAGTGGAAAAGGGGGATTATAATTTTAACTCTGTGAGCGGACCAAATGAAAATAATTTTCACCATTGCAGAGCTAAACCAATTCACTCAGAAACGTTGTTTTTTTCTTGATGAGCCAACATTGTCTGTGTGTTTTGCCAATAACACTTCACACCAACAGAGAATGAAGCACATCTGCTGAGTTCCTAAGGTAAAACAATTTCAACCAAACAAATAAAAAAAGAAACTTGTACTTGTGCATAACAGTCGCTCAATTTTTATTCAGCTTTATGACAAGCTGCTATTTAATGTAAATTGCTCTCCTAATCTTGTTTGATGAAAGCGTAATGGTCCTTATTGTTGTTCCACAGCATTGTTGCTGGAGTGCAGAGCTATTAGCCTGTCATATATCAAGCCCTCGGTGTCATGTGTAATGGCTAAGTGTTTTGAACCAACTCGATCATGGCAGCATGAATCTTCCTGAAGGCTGGTGATTATTAATGACAGTGGCAGCACAGAGCAGCCACCTTCAATCACACTGCAGGTAAATCCTGCAACAAAGACGATGGCGGGGAAGCGCCCTTTAATTCCCTTTTTGCCAGGAATTAATCAACCCTGGTTCTAATTTTTCACCCGACCGATGTTTATGTCTTTCCTGTGTGAAACTGTAAATAAGACATTAGACGCCATACGCACACGCACACGCGCACACACACACACACACACACACACACACACACACACACACACAAAAACACCATTTGAACTGATGACAAACGAGGTCGCGGACGCAGCCGCTCATTTGAATATCAGAGAGAAAGAGTGCTGGCGTGCCAACGTAACCTTCTCCAGCCTGTAAAGTAATTACTCAGTGCTGGAAGACAAGAGGAAACACAGGGTTTTATGGAGCCACGCGAGCAGGCAAAGGAGCTCCAGGACCACTGTGATGAAAAGAATAGAGAAAAAGTAGGGTAGAAAATGGAAGGAGGAAGAGCAAAAAGACCAAAGGAGTGGAACAGAAGTTTAGAAAGTTGGAGGGGATTTAGGGTTAACGCCATCATTCTCCTTTTTTATCGAGCCAACCTGACGGGACAGAGATGCAGGGCAGTTCCTGCGCACCATCTATTTCATGAAAACCCCAATTGTTCAAAACAACCATTGCCGGAGAGCCTAGGAGCACCAAATTTCTCTGGATGACACCCTACTAATTGGGCTGTTTCTATTAGCCATACCCCTCCCTCCTCTCTATCTGTATGTCTTCTCCTCAATATCTTCTGTAGCATTAAACCCAAATCTCCCTTATTTCATAATCCTCCTTCTAGCTTTATTTCTTCTTCTCTTCATACCTTACAAGAAGGGTCGGGTATCATTTGGGTTCTTTCCAATGACTGTGCTATAGCAATACTTTTTAAATATACAGTATATATTGTTTAAAAAAATAAGAGCACAATCAGACTTTATTGCTAAGGCCATATGGTCAAATTTAAATAATGTATTTAAAATGTAATAACAATAACTTATTTCACCAGTCGATTGCTTTATAACAATAAAGCAGCTTGGCTACTCTGTGTCTTTAGCTGCAGACTGTTGCACGTCCCATTGTTTCAATTCAATTTTATTCATAGTATCAAATCATAACAAACATTATCTCGTGACACTTTACAGACAAAGTAGGTCTAGACCACACTCTATAATTTATAAAGTCCCAACAATTCTAGTAATTCCCCCAAGAGTAAGCATGGTGCAACAGTGCGACCATGCGCAGCGGATATGCTTTTGTGACATTCTTAGTAGTTTGAATTGTTCTGAGTGAAATACAGCCACACCGCTTAGACCGTTTAACTTTCAGCATTTTAACCGCGTTAACTATTCACAACCTCCTCAAGAAGTTCTGTGGTACTTCAGCGACACCATGTTTCTTGTGCCTTTGAGTCTTAAGAGTAGACAGCCATACATTGCATGAACAGAAGTCATCACTTGTCAGGAAAATGTAAACGTAATTTAATCTAAAGTGATTAAAAACATGTGATCTAACTGCTGTTGTTTTTCTGGTGAGAACAGCCTTTGATTATTGTCCATCATAAATAGGTTTGGCATCACCCGTTTTTTTCTAGCAAACATGATGCTTCTAACTAAGAGGATGTCATAAGAATGTCACAAAAGCATATCCTGTTGTTTACTGTGCAGCGCTGAAAACCTGCACACAAAATATGACAAACTGTATATTATGACTGGAACTAATAGAAACATATACATTGTCATTAATGGCACTATTGTCACATTACCTAGCTACTACTAGCTTGCTATTTATTCTCAATACTGCAGCGGTCTGTATATCCACATTTGATGAGAATGAACTTGAATCATCCAAATGGAAAGAGACTATAGTGTACATAAAGAGAGAGAGAGAGAGAGAGAGAGAGAGAGAGAGAGAGAGAGAGAGAGAGAGAGAGAGAGAGAGAGAGAGAGAGAGAGAGAGAGAGAGAGTTTAAATATGGGCTCTTGTATTGAGAAAGAAACAAAACAAAGAAATATGATTTCACAAAACTGGATCAACCTTGAATTTTACAGGCTCCAATAATGCTCTCCTCTCCTCTCCTCTCCTCTCCTCTCCTCTCCTCTCCTCTCCTCTCGACCTCTCGACCTCTCTCCTGGCTCACTGCCCTTCATCTCTCATGCACCTGCAGCAGTTTGTCAGGCTGCTTCGGCTAATTACACATCTCATCCCAACCACACACAACCAGAGGCAGTACTCATGCATTACCACTGTAGAGGGACTTTACCGCCATGATATGCGGTTCTGCCGCAGGAGTCATGCATCATATAAAAGGTCCCTCTACAACAACTGTGGCAAATTATAGACATGGTCTGTAATTATCTCAACAACAACATCCTGCTTCGCAAGTAATGATGGGTTAAATATTGGGGTGATATTTTGTGAATGTGTGTTTATCTATGCAGCTTGCTCTCTCCATGGGCTCATACGTGGTAACCTGCCGTCGCCCATCAAGGCCTGATGGATGATGTCCTGTCAGTGCAGCAAACTGTTCGAGCTGCCTCTCGTCCCATCATACCCTGCCTCTCCCCAGATGCAGCGCTGGCAGCCCAGGGACGTATTTTGACTTGAATAGCTGCGTTATACATGTTCAATTGATTTAAAACAAAATGGTTATGAAGATTCTAAGTCATTCAGGTTATAGAAGATCTACTTCGGATGACTGGACAAATATCTTTGAGACCAAGCAGCAAGTTAAGCTGCCTTTGAATTTGCATTTCTAGAAATGTTCAAAAATGTTTTTCTCTCCTCTCTCGTGTTTTCTCCCCTTTCCTCTGCCCTGGCTGTGATGGCTCGCTGTTTGGTGAATGATGGCAGGTGAATTGGCTGGAGGAAAAGAGGAACTCAAAGGAAGAGGCAAAGCCAAAAGGAGTGAAGGATGCACTGACTGAAAAAAAGAGAATATCACAAAGAAAGGGGACATATTTTCCAACCTGCGGTGTGGATAATGTGTTCCTGATAGCAGTTCAATCTCAGTACTGTCTGCAGACTCTTCACGCACAATAACTTTGAAGCGAAAGTGTCAGGATCAGCTCACAACATATCATAACAGTGTAACAGTTAGCAGAAAGAGAACGAGGGAGCATTGTGGCACAATATCATAGTGGCACAATGTTGAGAGACACATGTAGAAGTAGAGAAAAAGAAGTGCTTCTTCACCAGGACTTAGCAATATATTAAAAGGACAATTCAATATTTTGGCAAATGCACTTAATTTGTGTTCTTGCCAAGTTACATTAGAAGATTGATACCACTCTCATATCTGGCGTACATTCTGTCTATTTATTAACCTCAATGGGATCTATTTGGACCTTGTATCAGAGTTCACCTGCTTCCCAGTTAATGCAAACTCAAAATGTCCTCCATATTTTATATACAATTAACATTATGAAGCTACAGCCATATCATCAATTCGTTCACCTTTGGACAGTGAGGCTAGCTGTTTCCCCCTGTTTTCAGGCTTTATGCTAAGCTAAGCTAACCAGCTGCTGCCTGTAGCTTCATATGCTCATTTGTCTGAGCATGACACCAAATAAGTGTATTTCCCAAAATGTCAAAATATTCCTTTAAGACACATAACATGAAGCACATTATGAGAATTTAGTGTGCTAAACTCCCAGACTACAACTTTATATCTATCTTTATAATATAGAAAAATGGTTCAAATAGGGGCAGGACAACTTTTACCTAAGAATAGTTTTTCATCATCCACTGAGACAACAAAAGAATACATGCTATCACATGACAAGAGAAGAAGTGAAGGTACAGTAGCTGCATGTGCCGTGGGGCAAAGGGAAATACCACTTGGCAAACACGGTGGAAAAAGGGTGTGAGCGGTGGTGCTAAGTGTTGTGGTGCAATGTGCCCGCACAAAATGATACAGGTGGCTGGCACGTCACACGTGATATGGCATCAGTGGATTTCAGATTCAGGAAAAGGAAGGGAGGAGAGACAGATGGGATTGGGGGTTATGGATATTCTCTTGGTGCTCTCCCATTCTACTGTGTTATGTGAATTTGTAAGAAATAAAAGCTTTTGTTTGTCATGTCTTGTTAAAGGTGCAGTAGGCAAGTAACTTTCTGTTATATTTGCTGAAACTGACCCTATGTTTGAGTAGAACTACATGAAGCAGGTGATTTAAAAAAAAAGAATCCGGCTCCTCTGGCACCAGCTACAGCCTGTAGTGCAATTTGCAAGAATCCACAGCTCCCTGTTCAAATGCATCAATCAGGGCCAGGGGGAGAGGGGTGTCTGACTGCGTGTCAATCACTGCCCAGGCACACACACATTCATTACATACATTATTAGGCAGCATGGTGGCTCAGTGATTAGCACTTCTGTCTCACAGCAAGAGGGTTTGAATGGGTTTGAATTCAGGTCGTTCCGGGTCTTTCTGTGTGGAGTTTGTATGTTCTCCCATGTGTGCATGGGTTTCCTCCGGGTGCTCCGGTGTCATGGTGGGGGTCCGGCTGGTCGTGAGTCTGTCCCTTTTATTCTTTTACCCTACTTCATGTGTTTTGTTTTGGTTTGGTCTTGTCGCCTGCCTTGTTTGTGTTTTGGTTTTCCCTGCTCTTCCATCCGAAGCCAGCTGATCACACCTGCCTCCCGTCACCGTCATCATCAGACACACCTGCCAGTCCTCACCCGCTCCCGCCGAGCACACCTGCCTGCCATCTTCAATCACTCCAGTTTATCTACCCAGTGCAGGTACAGTGCTCACTGGTGTTTAGCAGACAGCCAGTAACCTTCCACTCCGACGAAGCCAGGGTGTGTTTTGTGGCGGGACTGCTCCGCGACCGCGCTCTCCTGGTATGCCGCGGTGAGACAGGGGAGGCCGGACCTCCTCTCCTCATACTCCTCCTTTGAGGAGGAGATGAGGAGGGTGTTCGACCACCCCGTGCGGGGCCTGGAGAAGGCTTCCCGCCTCATGTCTCTCCGGCAGGGAGACCGCAGCGTCGCGGAGTACTCCGTTGACTTCCGCATCTTGGCCGCCGGATCGGGGTGGAACAACCAGGCCCTCCGCTGCGCGTTCCTGGCCGGTCTCAGTGACCGGATTAAAGACATCTTGGCCACCAGGGACGAGCCGGGGGACCTGGATTGTCTAATCGGTGCTGCCATCGATTTGGACAATCGCATCCGGGAAAGGGAGAGGGAGCGCGGTTCTCGCGGCTCCACCTCTACCCGGGCCGGTCCGCCACCGTCTAGGGTCTCTGTTCCCCCGCCTTCCCAGCCACGTCCCAGCGTCCCTCCTGCTCGGTCTGTTTCCCCTCCTCCAGAACCCATGCAGCTCGGCAAAGCTCGCCTGTCCCCAGGGGAACGTGAGCGGCGCCGCCTCGCGGGTCTTTGCCTGTATTGTGGTCAAGCCGGTCATTTTCTCTCCGCTTGTCCCGTCCGGCCAAAAGAGCAGGCCCGCCAGTAGCTGTGGGAGCTCTGGCGAGCCAAACCTCTCCCACAAGGCGCATATTACTCGACGTCTCCCTGTCCTGGCGGGACGTCTCAGTTCCCATGGGGGCACTTGTGCGACTCTGGTGCTGATGAAAGCTTCATCGATATCGAGCTCGCCCGCCAACTCACCATCCCCCACGTTCCTCTCGACACTCCTCTACGCGCCACCAGTCTCAACGGTCAGTCCCTCGGCACCATCACGCACCGCACTCCCCCATTACAACTCCTCACCTCCGGTAATCACCACGAGATCCTCTCCCTTCATCTCATTTCCTCCCCAGCCTCTCCCATCGTCCTCGGTTTCCCCTGGCTCGCCACTCACAATCCCAACGTGGACTGGGCGCGGGGGAAGATCAGAAACTGGAGCACAGCCTGCCATTCCTCCTGCCTTCTGTCAGCGCAAGCCCCCCGGTAACGTTCCCATGCTCGATAAACCTCTCAATCCTTCCGACCTGTCTTCGGTCCCGGCTGAATACCACGATCTAGCCCTGGTGTTTAGCCGGGACCAGGCCACGTCCTTGCCCCCCCACCGTCCCTACGACTGCTCCATAGCCCTCCTTCCGGATGCTCCTATGCCCACTAGTCGGTTGTTTAAGCTATCTGGCCCGGAGAGGGAGGCTATGGAGCAGTATATTAAGGAGTCCCTCGCCGCGGGCGTCATTCGCCCATCCTCGTCCCCGCTGGGTGCAGGGTTTTTCTTTGTGGCCAAAAAAGATAAGACCCTCCGCCCGTGTATCGACTACCGGGGGCTCAACGCAATCACGGTCAGAAATAAGTACCCACTACCCCTCAGGGTCTACGAGTCCCTCTCCCGGTCCACAGTGTTCACCAAATTAGACCTTAGAAACGCCTACCACCTGGTCCGGATTCGGGAGGGGGACGAGTGGAAGACAGCATTTAACACCCCACTCGGCCACTATGAATATTTAGTGATGCCTTTCGGCCTCACCAATGCACCTGCTGTGTTCCAGGCTCTGGTCAACGACGTGCTTCGTGACTACCTCCATCGCTTTGTCTTTGTGTACCTGGACGACATCCTGATCTTCTCCCGTGACCCAGTCCAGCACACAGAGCATGTCCGGTTGGTGCTGCAGCGGCTCCTGGAGAACCGGTTATTCGTGAAGGCCGAGAAGTGTGAGTTCAGTGTTTCTTCAGTTCAGTTCCTTGGTTTTGTCATTGAGTGCGGGCGGTTGCGGGCTGACCCTGCTAAGATTAAAGCCGTGGTCGACTGGCCTACTCCCACATCTGTTAAACAGTTGCAACGCTTTCTAGGTTTTGCAAACTTTTACAGACGGTTTATACGCAACTACAGCTCCGTAGCCGCTCCGCTCACTCGACTCACCTCACCTTCCGTCCCCTTTACCTGGTCTCCAGAAGCCGCCGCAGCCTTCTCTCATTTGAAGTCCCTGTTAGCTTCCGCCCCTATCCTCTCTAACCCCGATCCTGCCCTTCAGTTTGTTGTGGAGGTGGACGCCTCAGACGTGGGAGTGGGGGCCATCCTGTCCCAGCGCTCCCCCTCAGATCACAAACTTCATCCCTGTGCTTTTTTGTCTAAACGCCTCACTTCCTCAGAGCGGAATTACTGTGTGGGGGACCGGGAGCTTTTGGCTGTGAAGCTGGCCTTGGAGGAGTGGAGACACTGGCTGGAGGGCGCCCATCAACCCTTTCTCGTCTGGACCGACCATAAAAACCTCGCTTACATCCGCTCCGCCCAGAGACTGAACGCACGCCAAGCCAGGTGGGCCCTGTTTTTTACTCGCTTCTGCTTCACCTTGTCCTATCGTCCTGGATCCAGGAACACCAAGCCCGACGCCCTGTCCCGCCTCCATTCCTCCGACTCGAGCAACCCACCGGAATACATCCTCCCTCGTTCCTGCCTGGTGGCCTCCCTGGTCTGGGAGGTGGAGTCCGCCGTCCGCCGCGCCCAGGCCACCGACCCGGACCCCGGTACCGGACCTGCTGACCGCCTCTACGTCCCCCCGAGTGCCCGTTCCCAGGTCCTGCAGTGGGCACACGCCTCCCGCTTTAGCTGCCACCCCGGCAGAGCCAGAACACTGTTCCTGCTCCGCCAACGGTTCTAGTGGGACACGGCGGAGAAGGATTGCCGGGACTTCGTGGCTGCCTGCGAGGTGTGTGCCCGCGCCAAACCATCCCATCAACGGCCCGCCGGTCTGCTGCGTCCCCTCCCGGTCCCCGGTCGGCCCTGGTCTCACATCGCCATAGACTTCGTCACGGGCTTGCCCAACTCCCAGGGTAATACGGTAATCCTGACCGTAGTAGACCGGTTTTCGAAATCCGTCCATTTCATCCCCCTGCCTAGGCTGCCTACGGCCCTAGAAACCGCCAAGCTCCTCGTCCATCATGTCTTCCGGCTTCACGGCATACCCCTGATATATCGTCTCCGGGGACCACAGTTCACCTCACAGGTGTGGAGGTCCTTCTGCCGAGCCCTCGGAGATACCGCCAGCTTGTCGTCAGGTCATCACCCCCAGACCAACGGACAGACCGAGCGGGCCAACCAGGACCTGGGAGCAGCCCTCCGGTGTGTGGCGTACCGTATCCCATCCTCCTGGTGTAGTCATCTGCCGTGGGTGGAGTACGCTCATAACTCCCTGCCCAGCGCTGCCACTGGGATCTCCCCATTTCAGTGTGCCCTGGGATTCCAACCGCCCCTCTTCCCAACCTTGGAAAAAGAAGTGGCGGTCCCTTCGATCCAAGCGCACCTTCGGCGGTGCCAACGGGTGTGGCGAGAGGCCAGAGCCGCGCTGCAACGCACCGCTTCTCTCAACAAGCGCCTGGCCGACCGCCACCGGAGACCAGCCCCCCGCTTATCGGCCCGGCCAGAAGGTGTGGCTGTCCTCCCGAGACCTCCCACTTCACACTTCATCCAAGAAGTTCACGCCACGGTTCGTGGGCCCCTATGAGATCGAAGCTGTCCCGTCTCCCACCAACGTCAAGCTCAAGCTCCCATCCCATCTCCGGGTCCACCCTGTGTTCCACGTGTCCCGGATCAAACCAGTTACCACCAGTTCCCACACCGTCCCAGTGGCAGCGCCTCCGCCCCCACGGATCATCGACGGCCACCCGGCCTACACGGTTCGCCGCCTCCTGGACGTGCAACGTAGAGGACGAGGATACCGGTACCTGGTGGACTGGGCCGGCTACGGCCCGGAGGAACGCTCCTGGATCCCGGCCAGCCAAATCCTGGACCGCACCCTACTGGATGAGTTCTACAGGGTCCACCCGCACAAGCCTGGCGGTCCGCCCGGAGGCGTCCGTTGAGGAGGGGGTACTGTCATGGTGGGGGTCCGGCTGGTCGTGAGTCTGTCCCTTTTATTCTTTTACCCTACTTCATGTGTTTTGTTTTGGTTTGGTCTTGTCGCCTGCCTTGTTTGTGTTTTGGTTTTCCCTGCTCTTCCATCCGAAGCCAGCTGATCACACACCTGCCTCCCGTCACCGTCATCATCAGACACACCTGCCAGTCCTCACCCGCTCCCGCCGAGCACACCTGCCTGCCATCTTCAATCACTCCAGTTTATCTACCCCGGCTCCTCATCCACTCTTCACTTGATCGTCAGCTCTACTTCATGGGTGAACGTCTCAAGACTCCGAGTGTTAGGCTACTCTTTGTGTCTCTGTGTGTCTGTGTATAGCTACTCACTCTCCCTGTGTTTCCCTTTTCAGTTCACCTCCGGCCAGCTGGCTTTGGACCCCCCCAGTCCTCCTCCCACGGCGTCTCCTCCTCATCATCCTGCTCCGCTCCTCGCATTGCAGCATCCCCGCCATCACAGCTCCCAGTGTCCGTCTCTCCCTCTCGTCGCCATCCGGCTCCATTCCCCGTGTCTCTGCTCCTCGTGTCCTCGCCTCCTCCTCTGCCCTTGCTCCCGGTTCCTCCTGCAGCTGCTTCCCACATTCCGTTCGTCTCCCTTGGTTCGCCGCCCACCTGCTCCCGGCGTCCATCTCCCATTCCCCCTTTTCCCTAATAAATACTTTCCCTGTGAGCCGTGCGTTTGAGTCCATCCTTCTGTCCCGTAACACTCCGGTTTCTTCCCACCATAAAGACATGCATTCTGGGTAAGTAGGACTACCATTTACAGGCACATTTAAAGTAATACAAAATGTTGATAAATTTGCATTGTCCTAATCAAATTAATGAATCTACCCCTCGTGGGGGGAGGGGCTTAGGAGACCGTTTGGGCTTTAGCAAAAGGGGGGGACTGAGAAGTTGTCATTGTTCAAATTCTTCGGCTAAATCCTGGATCTTCACAATCCTACCTAGAGCACCTTTAATTTTATGTTATGTTTGCTAAGAAGCAAAGGATTCCCAGAAGCTAGTTGCAAACCAAGGCTAGATCAATTCAATTCAATTTTATTCATAGTATCAAATCATAACAAGAGTTATCTCAAGACACTTTACAGATAGAGTAGGCCTAGACCACTCTCTATAATTTACAAAGACCCAACAATTCTAGTAATTTCCCCAAGAGCAATCATTTAGACCAAAGGTGATGTAAATGTTACCTGACGAAAACACCCCCAGTGAGGCCACAGAGTGAGCGAAGCCACGAAGCACAGAGGCGTGAACAGTCTTAAGAATTCATTATTTTCTATTTTTGTTTTAATTGAAAGAAACGGAAGAGGGAGGGAAATATGGAGCTGTGAATAAATGGATGAGTGGAGGGGGTTGATGTATCACGGAGAAGTTAAAGAATATTAAACAGCTGTTAACTGAGAACAGGCGTGCTGGCTGACGATGCTGGCACAACAAAAAGATCTCATGCATTCCTGTAAAAAGAGAAGCAAGCAAGAAAGATTCTCTGTAGGTAGACCCAAGCTTTAAACAGGCTGACCGATTAGCAGAGCACATTTCTCCCAAACCCAAATGTTTGAGTATTTTTCTTTTTTTCCCCTTTCAAATGTCTGTGTGGCAATGCAGTTGAAACTGCAGACTGATTGGGCACCCTGGTGAAGACCTTTGTTGCAGGTCATCTCCTGTCAGTTCTCTGCTGTATAAGGGTAAATTGGCAAAAATACTGATAGAAAATAAATGACAGGCTCATAAAGTCTGTCACAAATGTGCATTGATATTCCGTTGACATTTGTTCCAAACCCTATAGTTTGTATCATACAGTTGATAACACAATATATCCCACTGTGCACCCACTTTGATGTATTCCTCTAAACGTCCTTGCAGTGAACACACAGTGTATTCCACCTCATTATTACAGTTTTTTTTACACTGTGCCACAAAGCTTTCAACCCTGTTTTTTCTTATAGCCATCCAATAGTTGTTGGACATTTCACTCAAAACTAAAAATGTCAACCTCATGGTTGCGCTAGAGTGAAAGTCAGGGGATTACCAAAGTAATGGGGACAAATTGTCTTGTACCAAGCATGTACAAGATTTCTCTTGCAAATCTATTGAGTGTTCACTGGACAACTTTGAGATGCTGGTGGAGCTAAAAGTAAAGTCAAGACATTTCATAGTAACTCGTCCAGCTGTTGTTGATTTCAGTCTGGACCAAAGTGGTGGACAGACCGACCAACCAACAGACAGACTTAGCCATCCAAAGAGCCATGATGCTAAAAATTTGAATACTTTAGGGTGTGTATAATCAGTTTCCCAGAGCATATCATATGTTTTAAAGTTTTTAATTTATGTCAGCTCAGAATGAATTTCTGTCTCAGAAACTCTTGACTCTTGAAAACTCTGCTCAGTAATAAGTAATAAGTAATCAGTAATCAGTAATTCAATAAGTAATTTGACAAAGCAAGCTGACAAATCCAAATCTTTTGAGAACTGGCTGCTAAAACAAGTATTAAAAACCAGGAAAATTGAGTCTGGAAGACAAACTATCCAAAGAATGAGGTTTGACTGTAAGGGCCTTAAATGCACAAAGGTTTAAAAACTCCATTACCTTTTTACAAAAAGAGGATAATTAGACTAAATGATGATGGATTACTGATATCTAAGTTTCATCCTGTACAGCACTGAGACCAAGTGCTGAGGGGAAGGTGGGAAATCCATCCACATACTTAAAGGGAAATGGTTAGCAGCAAGCTAAAGCTTACATGATTTGTGGTTAATGGGCTAACACATTCAGAGTTACTGGTCCTTTAAAGAGCTGAGTTTTGAGCCACATCAACAGAGCTCACTTTCCCCAGCGAAGCCACCCTCGCTGACCTTCTGAAAGGTACCGCTCTGCCAAAGAAAAGCAAACACCTCATTTATCTGGCGGCAAATGCAAAGAGCAGATGCCACAGGGGGCCTGGGGAGCTGGCAGTCGGATCCGCGGCTGTGACAAGATGAGCAGCCTGAGCTCCTGGCTTTAGGAAAAGGTAATAGCCGCTTGGACATACACCGCTGCTGAATGGTACGCAGGTGGGCAGTTTAAACAAAGCTTATCCCAGACATAAAACCAGGGGGGGACACAACACTGAACTGCAGCACCTCCATTTAAAAACCGCCATCTATAATTGACACTTAAGAGTCACATTGCAATCTTGAGAATTCATTTCCAATGCTAATTTCAGTCTGCATTTTAAAAAGTGCCATTAATCCTAAGCAGCTTCTTCATCTTGCAGCAAAAGAAGCAGTGTGGTTGAGGGGGGAGGAACCAGCAGCCAATTAAGGCTGTTTGTAGTGATACATAAGAAATAACAAACGCTGTGATTGCTGCGGTGCGGGGTGATGGGTTGGTGAAGACGGCGCTGTCCTGTCTGAGATCCTGATTAAGACTAAACAGCGCAATCAAGCAGCGTGATTGCGGGATTGGTCTCTTGAAAGTTCAATTGTGACCTTGCCGCGTTCACAGAGATTCAAGAGAGGAGGAAGATGGAGACAAACGTTTAAAGAAAGAACGGGTGAGTGATTTCCTCATGTTGGGATTAAATGATGTTTGCAGCACTACACACAAACATATTCACACAATTCAGTGAAGAGAATCTTTAGCAATGATCCACTGTGAATCTCCACTGGCCACTTGAAATCCACTCCAAAATGCTCTCCTACCACCTCAGCAGTGAGCGTTTGTGTACAAACTCTGTATCTATATAGGTTCGAACTAGCGGAGTGAAGGTGGGCCGTCTGAAGAATTGTTTTCCTAATAAATCACAAGGGAGCTGTTAAAAACAGTGTGCATTGCGGCGGGGAGGATTCCTTTCTCCATTCCGTCTGAGAACACCTGAAGCACACACAGCTTGGCTGCTAATGGCTCAGCGGTGAACCACATCACGTGTTGTGGAGCTGACTCACTATTTGGGCCGCTGTGGAATTCTCGGGTGCCGGTCACAGCTGAGACATAAACAAAACACACACAAGCGTGCGCGCGCACACACACACACACATATAGAGAGGTGAGTGCTAAAACTTTCACTCCCCAGCTTTAGACAGCTTTGACCATTTTGGAAAAGCTTTGGGAAGCAGCTAATGGCTGCACTCGCCAGCCTCGTCCACTGCTGAGCCTGGCAGTTTGACATCGAGAATAGGGGAGAGGTGCTAACCGAAGCTTTGGAGTGTCTCCTTTTAATCCCCCATCTGTCAAAACAATGAAGGTCACGCTAAGATGAGGTCCAATTAGGGCTCAACCTCAAACGCCTAAGGTGTCGGTGCGGCTCAGCAAGCTTAGACAACCCTTGTGTTTTTAGTGTGTGGGAGTGTGTTTGGACTCTGGAGGAGGGTTTGCATGTCTGCATGACAAAATCAGCAAGCAAGTGGGCAGTCAAGCATTATGAGAGCGCAAGTCCCGGCCTACATTTAAGCAAAGACAGGCAATGAGCAGAGCGAGGCATCTTACTACAATTATGCATTAAAAAAATAAAAACACAAGCTGCTCTTTTTTTCTCTGCTGTTCTCCACTAAACCGATGGGACACTAATGTAACGGCTGGACTGAGGAAGTAAGCAGAGATAACAACAGTCAGAGTAAAACAATGATTATCTATGAATGAACGCACTCACACGGTGCAGGTACAGTAGCCCCCCTCAGACAGACAGTGGTTAGTGATCAAAAGCTATGCCAATAGTCCAGAGCAGAAAATGATTACAGACACACACACATCACAGACAGCAGTGCCCAATCAATCTGAGCACAGAGCTGGACACTTGGGGATAGCAATGTTCTCAGACGTGCCTCTTTATCTCACACACACACACACACACAACTCTCAGTCTCAGGCATCCAAAGTCACTAGAGATGCCCCAGCAACAGTTGCCAAATTTATCAAAGAGATCTGGGAGCAAACCGGAGGGCTCTAACACTACTCACCAAAGGTAATTATCAGGACAGACAGACAGACAGACAGACAGACAGACAGACTCATTTATCGCAGCTGAGGGGAAAGCACAGAGAGAGCGTGCAGAGAAAGGACACAAGGGGAGGTAAGTTATCGTGGTTTACCGTTATTTAACGCTCGAGGGAGGTGAGAGGAAGCAGATATGTGAACTGCTAATTCACACAGAGACTCAAGAAAAACACAAACACACATTCACACATTCAGTTGATTAATATCATTCCTGACTGAGTCATGATTGAGTGACTGCAGCAGCGTCTTCTCATTTTCTGCATCTTCCACAACATGTTTTCTTTTGTATTCATTTTGCTGCGTGACACTTAATTACAAAACAGAACTTAGAACCACCCCAACAGTTCATTTTGAATTCGCCAGAGCAGAGCAGCTACTCTAACCACCGAGGGCAATTTGTCTGCAGAGCTTCTGCACAAAGACACAAAATGCTAATTGTTAAACAGCCTGGTGCAATTAAATGTGCGACCGCAAAAAGCGACCTCTTTATTCAGTCAGTCTATTGGCTGATCAAGTGACTGACTTGGATTTCTCCTGATTTGGGAACAAACAATTGTGTTTCTATTTCTTTGCCTTCTCTGTGTTGACAAAACACAGCGGAGGCAATTTGAATGAAAATTACACTTTTAAAATACAATCTTCTTCTGAACAATGCAGGAAACACTGGGGAACTAAATGGTCTTCCTCCCCAATAATTGTTGGTCTGTTTACAAACTAAGTACAAAAGTTTCAAGTTTTGACCAATACCACAGTACACCACTCACTCACTCACTCACTCACTCACTCACTCACTCACTCACTCTCACTCACTCACCATCAACTCTAAAGCCTCAGAGCTTTGAATGCAGCACGCAGCATAGTTTATTGTAATTAAACACTAGTAGAGCATTGGCAATCTTATTACCGATTTATTTACAATACATTAATCATTAACAAAGAAAACTGGTGTCCTTAAAAGGTTGGATTTTCCTATTTTTTTTTTATTAAGGCATTAAGCTCAATTTCCAAAAGATGTTATTTTCTTTTTAAATCAACTTTAGCATGGGTGTGTAAACTTTCTCAAGCCACTGTATAGATAGATAGATACAGTGGGGCTTGAAAGTTTGAGCACCGCAGGTAAAAATTGTAAAAATCTGACCTCGCCCCAACAATCAGCACCATGCGTTCTTCTAAGCAGTTGTCTAGAAAACTGAAACTGAAAATAGTTGACACTCACAAAGCAGGAGAAGGCTATAAGAATATAGCAAAGCGTTTTCAGATGCCAATGTCCTCTGTTCGGAATGTAATTAAGAAATGGCAGTCATCAGGAACAGTGGAAGTTAAATCAAGATCTGGAAGACCAAGAAAAATATCAGACAGAACAGCTCGCAGGATTGTGAGAAAGGCAAGTCCAAACCCACGTTTGACTGCACGATCCATCCAGAAAGACCTGGCAGACACTGGAGTTGTGGTACACCATCCCACTATAAAGAGATTCTTGTACAGATATGGTCATCATGGAAGTCATCAGACGAAAACCTCTTCTACATCCTCGTTTGAAGTTGGCAAATGAACATATAGACAAGCCTGATGCATTGTGGAAGTTCTGTGGACCGATGAGGTTAATGTAGAACTTTTTGGCCGGAATGACCAAAGGTACTGTACGTTTGGAGAAGAAAGGGCACAGAATTGCCTGAAAAGATACACTGCAGGGTGCCGAAACATTTGCAGATGCCATTTTTTCGTTTTCTGTTATTTTGAAAGTGTAAATGATGGAAATAAAATCTAACTTTTTGTGACATATTATACGAATGTCTAATCTGTCATTTGATGCCATTTGGAGATTTAGCCATCTTTTCTGGGCTTCTTTATGCACATTAATACAAATTCTTACCCAAACTTTCGAGCCCCACTGTAGATAGATAAATAAATAGATAGGCTCTCACGTTGGCCCTTTCATCCTCTTTCTAAGCTTCATAGCTCTTTCTGTTCAGCTTAGCACACCTCTGGATCCCGCTGACCCATCCACATACACACAAGCTTACGTATAAACACACACACACACACACACACACACACACACACACTCACACACACACACACACACACACTCTCACACACACACGCACGCACACACACAGGGCCAAACCTTTGAAGGGGAATCTTTGCTGATATCTGTCAGGTGGCTTAACCGGCATAGACCACAAATCCAAGTATCACTAAAAGGCTGCGTTTGGACACAAAGAATCCACCTGGTGAGGGCTGCAGGTCAGCCAGCTGTATCTTTTTTGGACTCTCTACAGTATGTCTGTATCTCCTTCAGTTTCTCATGTGTCTGAATCTTTATTGGTGGCTTTTTCACCAAAGTGCTTTACTCTTTGCTGTTTTAATGTTTCTATGTTAGCTGTATAGCTTTTGGGATGGCTTTGTCAAACTGGCCGGTCGGTCCACCACTTTGGTCCAGACTGATATTCATGTATCTCAACAGCTATTAAATGGATTGCCATATCAACCAGAGGATGAATCCTAATGTCTTTAGTGATCTCTTTACTTTACTTTATGATTGGATGTGCCTGTCTGCCTCTGGCTTTATTAGAATGTATGTAGCAGTAAGATAAAAATAAAATAAATTGAGTGAACATTAAAAGGCAGTATTACCGCAACAATAAAAACCTTTAAGAAAAATATGATTTACAGTTCTGTGCCTAGAGGGAGACAGACAGGAGGATTAGAGAAACCTGTTTTTCTGGTTGGAATATGGAATAAAAAGCAGAACTGATTATTTTGCTCCTAAACAACAAAATACACCAACAACAAACCTTTTGAAGCCACAATATTTAACAGATATTATGCACTGAGGCATTCTAGGCATAATGCTCTTTCATCCGTCACCATTCAGTATTTGTTAGAATAACATAAAGGAGGGAAAGTCGCATTGCATCTTACTTTGTGTGACTAAAAAAATATTAACCAATATCAATAACAACAAAAGTCAAATAGTGCACTTACCCGCATGCAAAAACCTGCACATACAAACAAAACCATCACATACAATAGGAAGTCAGCATGCAGGGATCAGTCGACCTGGGTGCAAGGGATCTCAATGAAATTAATTATACAACGTTGAAGATATCTCCCATACATCCATGTGATTGGTTTCTGCAACCCCATAGCTAGAAATCTGATTAAAGAGAGCTTTATAAGTATCACACTGGTGCATCAGCTTCATAAATAGCCCTGCTGTGATAAATCCAGGCAGGCGGGGTGAGGGAGAGGAGGACAGACAGAAATCACTCTCAGTAACAATGGCTTACGTTTCACTTCTTCTACCCATTTATGTAATGCTATCCTTTAGCTGAAGTTCCCGATTTTCCTCAGATTCCAAGGATTACATTGCACTCCTACTAAATTAAAATTGAACACTTGCACACACAACAAAATGCGCCTCTCCTTCGGGAACTGTGGCACACAAGAGTGGAAAAGATTGGCCATCTGTAGGCTTCTCAAGCACTCCCTGTTTACCAGCTCATCAGAGTCTGACAGATAGAGCCTGTACGACAATGACACCAACATTAGATACTTGATATCCGTGAGTGATGCATCTTTTAGTGCTTCATTGTGTGTGGAGATAGGCCCTGTCGAGTTTTTGTTAACCGGGAAAGAAAAAACTATGAGGTAGACTTAACAGGCATTGCTTCAGGAGCTGTCCGGTGCTGAAACCACATCCGTAAGGAGCCCACAGGGTGCTTTTTGTTATTCTGAAGATTAACTCGGACAGGAAAAAACACTGGCATAATGTTTAAACAAACAGCTGGGTAGTGTATGCTTTCTCTTCAGGCTGCTTTGCAATGTGACTGATAGTGACGCCATCCAACTCAGCTCTACTGACACCATGCCACCTGACAAAAGAAGCATTGCACCTACCGGTGAGACAAAGGAAAGGCCAGCAGAGGAAAGGTAGCCCCCCCTCCACACCCCCTCCTCCAATCACTGGGAGATACTCGACTGTGCCCCTGTCATTAATTCAGCAGACAAAAACTGTTACCAGATGTCGTTATTTATTTATAGTATTTAATAGGGAAAATGCTTCCGTTGAATAATACATTTGGTGGGAGAAGGGTGCAGAGCTGGGTTTGAAAAGGAGAGTGGGGTGGGATGAGGGGGGGTCTTTGATGAATATTCATGTGGTGTGTCTGGAGGGATTGTGGTAAGCTACCTTTTTTTCTGCCTCTGTGCCTCCTGGGCTTTGTCTGCTCTGCCACTGGCCATGATGGCCCAGCTGCGCTGCTCATTTGCTTGGCTCTATATGCGGTGGCTAGTTCAATATGGCTAATGCCAGACTATTATATTATTAGCCAAGGCAAAGCTAGCAGAGGCCCACTTAGGCTCTTTGCCATCTGCTCGGCGGTGTCAGGTTGGAGGAGTGGAAGGACGCCGAGCTGTCCATCAAGCAGATTGACGTCCTCTGGTGAGCAAAGGTACAGCCTTCATTAAGCCGATGAAACGACCCGGTGACTGGGGGAATGGACGTGCCAAGTGGAACCAAGCCTAAAAGATGAACTATGGGCTAACAGGCTCCACTGCCACATACATGTGCAAAGCCAAACCAGAACTTTAAAAACGGTTCTAAGCACACAGTCTCCCGATCATTCATCCAAACAGAATACAAACAGAACTGAATATGTGTGCAGGCTGCTCTGAGTGTTTTCACTGCTTAATTGGGCCAGGGTTAGCCAAGTCTGTAAATGAGTCTGTCTCTGCAGGAATATTAGAGCATCCCTCCTACTCCTTCTACCACTACTGCCAAAAAAAAAGCTACATCCATTTGTAACATATACAGTGAGTCGACAGCACTAAACTTTCAGCAAAGACACAAAACAACACTCAATAATGAATGTCTTTTCTTTTTTTACAAGGATTAAAGCCATTAGCCCAACTCACTCACAACACCACAAGCTTCCAACTATAGGATTTGTAGCTGGAGGCCCTCACCGTCAAACAGCCTAACTCAAGCCCAGAGATCCTCCGCGCTGATACTGTGCTGTTGCTTGGCTGCTCTCCCTGATTTCATCTTGAGCCAGAGTGGCTTTGTTTGTCTTAAGCATAGCAGAAGGTTCATTGTAGGAATATTTATGTCTTACATTTGTAAAAATTCAGTTTCTCATTCACTTGCTTGGACACTATTCAAGTATAAAATTGAATTCTTGGGGCACAAGAAAGGCACAGTATTGAAATATGTAACAACACTACCTTGTGCTAAGAGCCGATATTTCTCTAAAATTCTCCCAGACTCTCTTTCTTTCTTTCTTTCTCCTGAGGTGTGACGATAACATGTCTGAGCTGCTCTTGGCCTTGACCACAGTTGGAATAGAGCCACGAAGAAGCAGCGATCCTCTCCCGAACGGAATATTGTTCATCCATTGTAATGCCTCATCACACAAAAGATGTGAAAAAGGGGGCAGTGAACTGGCAAGAAAACCTCTTCTGAGAACAATGGTGTTGACAGCAGAGCATGCGATCCAGTGCAAGAGTGATAGAGTCCAAACGGAGCGAGACGAGAAAAATAAACAGACAGACAAGAGGGGAAAGAGACAGAGAGACAAACATGGAGATCTTCTACAATATGCATGAAAGCGCAAGAGGCAGAGAGATACTTAAAAAGACCAGTTAAATGTGGAGCTGCGTCCTTTAATGCAACAGGAACCAACAGATCACAACGAACACAATTCAGGAACTGGCCACACACACACACACACACACACACACACACACACACACACACACACACACACACACACACACACACCAGTGACAAGGGCAATTATTTATCTACAGCCAGTCACAGAATGAAAATGATGGGTGTTTTGTGATCTCTGTGGTATTGCTCTGCATCAGCTGGGAAACAGAAGCTCCTGATCCATCAGCCAGCCTTTCTGCAGGTTCTGGCTTGGCCCTGAGCAATAAGGATCACTCTGCCAACGCTAAGTCCAAATACAGAATCACACACATGTGGGATGGCAGCGGTGACGACAGTTGGGAGGGATAACAGAGAAAATTCTTCCACAGACAGCATCTAGAAACTGTCGGTAGACTGTGTGTGTATACATGTGTGTGCAAATACCAGACACACACATTGAGAGAAACACAGAATAAGAGGCTAAAGAAAGAGATGGAGCGAGGGAGAGATTCGAGTAACCATTTCACAAACTGCTTGGTTGAATCTCTGCTTAATTTCCCAGGGGGTCATGAGCAACTCTGCTCCTACCCTCGCTGCCATCCTCCATCTGACACACTGCCATACACTCGGAAAATGAAGACAAGCAGACAAAAAAAATCAAAGTGGAACAGTGTTTTCTTTTCCACCCTCACTAACATTCCTCATCGCGAGATCGCCCACTAAAGGCAGCTGTGCTCGGTCCTCTTCCACTTTGATGAGTTTGTAGCCTAGAGGAAAGTTACCACCAACACAAATCATTGAAAGACCCATTTGAGTGTAAGTGTCATCCAAGATAGTGTCTCAGGTTTCCCTTCTCTGGTTCCCTGATGGCACTGACAGCCCTGGCTTCGCTGCTGCCTGTATTGACTTTCACCCAAGCCATCAGCTCCCTCCGTCCCCATCGGGCTCACCTGGAGCCTTGCACAGGGAAGACATGGGGCTTTACTACAAGAGGTGGAATGATGGTCACACAGATCCAAATCAGGCAGGGACCCTGTTAGGCTGACAATGTAAGTTGTTCAACATAAGTAGCTTTCAAAACGGGGAAAAGAAGGAACGCTACTCCAGGATGCTATATGTATTACTCGTTAAAAGACGCACCTACTTGAACAGTCATGGCATCATGCAAATGGGAAGGTAAATGACGAAAGAGGTACAATATGTGAGCCAATAGTAGGTTTTATGTTTCAAATAACCCTTATTTCCCTAAGTCAGGTGGTGCCACGAATTTGGTTAAAAGAAACGATAGATAGATAGATACAAAGAAAAGTGAAAACAACGACCTTTTATCAAATGTAAATAATACATTTCCAACATGGCATACCGGTTAATTTCTCTGAAAAGCAGCCTCAAGTAAGCATTAACCAGAGCAATGTAAAGTCATTTTTAGAGTGAATGAACCATACTCTTCCAAAAGCTACACAATCCTGTCTTCATAGTGCACCTGTAATTCTGATCATAGATCTTTGTCTTTGACAGTATTGACAAGCTCAATCTTCAAATTATCACCGACTGCAGTGAACATAAACTGTAAAACGCCCTTTTCATCACGCCAAAAAAACAAATGTCAAAAAGCAGCTTAAACAACTTTAAGCTTTCACCTTTCAGATGAAGTAAGGTCCAGTCCACAGGAATGTAGAGCGATGCAGCAGCCTTCCAGGAGCGTCGGTCTGGTCTGAACGGTGCAGGTGCTACAGCGCCACAGATACGAGGAGCTCAACCATCCAACGACGCGTAAAACAGAAAAGACAAAAAATAAGAAGCCCTGCAAGTGCGGGTGAAAACGAAGCAGTTGTGAGTGTAGGGCGGGGGGGCAGATGCCTGGAGGCACGGTTTCGCTTTTTGCAAGTGAGGGTGACTGTCTCTTGAGAAGTGACCGCGCTTCTTCCGGAGACGAGGCGAGGCAGCAGCCGCGACGAGTGGATGAGCGCCGGAGTGGTGTTCACCTCTCCAGCAGCCGAGCGCTACTGAACAAAAGAGTGCTCCGCAGGCTCTCTATTCAAATAGCAGTAGAGGGACTGGGAGGGGGGAGGAGGAGGAGGGGGAGGGGGGTGCTTGTGGTCCTCAGGGTTAACCCAACACCAGAAGTTCCTGCATCTTAACGCCATCAAACACCAAAACTTAATTCATACCCGCGTCATATACGTAACTACCTTTACGCGCGGTCTATGTGACTGGTGACCCGCTGGTGTGTCATCGTTTGTTCAGGAGTGATAAATGATCTGATGCGTGACACAACACCCACACAGTTGTTAGTCCGTATCCCCTGCTGCCGTAATTTATGAGACAGGGAGGGAGGGAGAGGGTTGGTTCAGAAAGACGTGATTTGGCATCTCAGCCCCTCCGGTAGGGCCCATAATCCCGTTTTGCTTTTGTCTGAGCACTGTAATTAACAACCTTAGGGATAGGAATTACCTTGTTTGGCAGTACAGCTATGACCCGATGACCTTACTTGCAATGGGATAGCTTAGACTATCAAATTAGATTAGCCTAATGCTGAAATTGCCAAGGATTTAGTTGGCAGGCCTGATTGAGGATTTGACCAAAAACAAACAGCAATGCCTTGCTTGCCTTGAAGGTATTGTTGTCTTTGCATGGCAGTTAACATACGGTGATTAGGAGCCTTGTAAAAAGTTTAGTAGCAGAGTCATGCCTACAGCCATTTAAAAGAGCTTGTAAAAGTGATGCTGGTATACATGCAAAGGCAGTGTGAGCGACCCACTGCTTTGTTGCATATAAAGAATAATGATCCCCCACGAGACGCCAAGCCGCGTGCAGGGAGATGAACGCTTTGTTCGCTGAGTTGTTTAATTTTAACAAAGCTCGGGCTGCTTGCATTATTTTTTTGTGGGTTTGACAAAAAAGTTGTTTTTTTTTAATGCAGAGAGTATTTTCACCATAAGCCAGCACTAAACTATTTATAACGTGAGAGGCGATGTTGTAATGAAGGCCACTGAAGAGGGAAAAAGTAGTGTTTCGTCCCTCAGGACTTAAAGAGCTGTCTGTGGTGCTGAACTGGTTTGGTAGTAACATAATAAGGCAGTCACAAGGAAATCATGTGACATCATGAAGGGAGAGGTGTTTCAGTATTAGTGTTTGGTATTCAGTTTCTGAACGGTTTGGTGATGCTGTCAGAGCCTTAAGTCATATTTTTTAATTTGTTAGGTAAAATAGGGAGGAGGTTTGACTGTATTGAAATTTGGATATCGCCCAACTCTAATCCATCATCTTAGTTTCAAAAGGCTTTTTTAAAGACTGTAGAACGCCTCAGCCACTGTAAAACATGACTAGATCAAGGCAACCTATTTCATATAACAATTTCATTTGTCATCTAAAAATCACATGCTCTTATTAGCAAAAAACTCATTTTATAAACACATTTTAAAAAATATGTGTTGTCTCTGTATGTTCCAATGTGATATTAATTGAATGTTTCAACCACACATAAGTACAAGTGTCCAGCCCGCCTTCAAAAGTAGAACTGCACTGGTAAAACCTTTGTCAGACAGCAACATAACGTCTTGCACTACATATATGGCAATGTAGTGTAATATGGCAATACTAGTAAAGATCGGTCTTCTGTCCTACAAACGAAATCTGCCATAAATAATGTTCCTTTTCTAAAACACAACTATCACACAACCAGAGGAACTCATCAGAAATGAAGAACATTGTTACTAAAAAGTGCAGCCAGAAAAATCCACATATAATGAGCAGTAATGTATTAAACGGCATCAATCTCACCTAGATGACATGCTAAACAAAGCCTTTTCTATTCTGTGAGACAGTGAAACCTGACCCCTTCTTTAGCTAACGGTAACCTCCTGAGCATACCACACGGCACACTTCTATTTCGGACATGCAACACATCATTTCGGTTTCTGAGAGTGCAGCAAGGAGGTCAGAGATAATTCCTCGTCAACTCCAAATTTTCTCTTGTCCTGGTCCATGGTACTGTAAGGTATCTCAAAAAATAAAGGCCAGTTTTACCTGATCTAAAGTAAGCAATGGGAAAACGTATTGTTATTTCAGTCAAATTTTAAAAATACGTAATGCTGCCCAAATGGGATGAATGCCATTATGTAAATGCTATGCAGACAAAGTATACCTTGAAATTGTATTTGAAGATGTCAGCAGGTCCAATGCCCTCAGGTCCTCTGGCTGGCTGTTCTAAGGGTGATGACCATGGCACTAATGCCTGCCTTAACACAGGTATTAGTCTTGGGAACAGCTAAAAGGCCAAAGAATGGAGAGATCTAGACAAGACTTATAAATACAAACAAGTGTTGTGTTGTCAGGTGCTGGTCCCCTGAGTGTTTAAAAAAAAATCAAAGTATATTATAAAAATAACAGCAAATAAAGGGACTTTAAAACAGGCCTAATGTATTCTCTTCTTCTGGCCATAGTCAGCACTTGTAATGCTGGATTATGTACGGTCTGCAGTTTATTCAAAGCTTTGTTAGAGCAGAAAGAAGACCATTAGTCGAGCCTGGTAGAGTGACATGCGTGCAAAGGTTATTCAGCGACTGGCCGTGAGAGAAATGCCTAGTTCTAAGACCGCAAAAGACAGTTTAGGGATAAAAATTCAGAAAATAATGAAAAACCATACACTGATTAAAACCTCATCAAAATGAATTAACTCCCAATATCATAAGCCTTTTGTTTGTGCAATTTTACTCACAACTCCCACACACGAGAATACTTTTAACCAACCACGCTGTGATGCATATAATATAAAAATATTGTATATAAAATACAAGCATACACCACTGTACAGTAAAGTTGTATTGGGAATTACATTTTGATTAAAGACGAAATGAGAAAACATGAGACGGAACTTAAATGATCACTGTTGGGACGTTTAAAGACCCAACTCATCTAATGCAAATCATCGGATGTTTTCACACACTTTATTGATGGCATAATTGCCGTCGGGACAGCTGAATTACATGTCATTTAGCTGACACTGTTATCCAAAGCTTACAATTGCTATATATCAGAGGTTCCACGCCTCTGGAGCAACTAGGGGTTAAGTGTCTTGCTCAGGGACACATTGGTGACAGTGGGAACCGAACCCAGATCTCCCACACCAAAGTGTATGCATGTGTCTTAGCCACTGCACCATCACCAGCGCTCAGCCTGTTCAAAGCAGCACATAAGAGTTCCACTCAGACTAACGTTGGCGGTGTGTGCTTGAGACTGACTTCGGCATTGAAGAAGATTTTAAGCCGGACTGACTCTCCAGTGGGCTTGACGCCAAAAGGACTGTAGCCTCATAAACCCAAAGCTTGAGCTTTTCAGATCTCCTCACACAGACTTTTCAAAAGGACAAAACTGTTTGATGATGATGATGACGGTGGTGGTTGAGACGATGAAGACTACTGAGACGCACTTCTTTTCTCTCTGCTTCGCTTTCTCACTCTCTTTACCTCTCTGTTCTCTCTCTGCTTCTCTAAACGACCAGAAGGCAATCAAACCACAAACAAAAGAGTAAACAAAGGAAAGGCTTATATTGATCCCTGGGCTTTATAGCCCTGGGTAAATGTGTTTGTCTTGTGTAGCCACTACATTATACTTCCATTAAATACATATTTGATGCGGTGGCTGGAGCTATAAGCAATGCACTGCTTGGAAGCATCCTCTGGCAAGAGTTTATTACATTTTGTTAATACCTTAATTAGGCAAACCATGAGAGAAATTAATCCCTGGAGAATTTGCTTCTAAAACACTGTCCAGCCACCCCTGAAACCCAACGGGATAATTAGGCGCAGCAGAGAAATGTGTTCGTCCCCGGGAGGATTTTGGAATAACAGTGTACTCCTGCTCCTCGTCTTAAACACAGCCTGTGCTTTTGTTTGCACAAAAAATCAATTCTAAAGGCGTAAACATCATAAAGCTCATATCAGCTTGATTGACAACAATAGAGCATTTCACATCCCCAGCAGTAACTCAATGAAAATATCTCAAGATACAGTACGTGGGCGAGGATCTTGAACGTAGGTGAACAAAGTGATGAAGACGATGCGCGACAAAGCCACAACGTCCTTTTATAATGAACACAAGATAAATGTGTTATGCGGGTAAACTAATTGACTGCTGCTTCTTTCATGTCTGTGAGGGAGTGGAAATGAATGAAAAGGTCAGGTCACATACAGACGCCAAGGCAGACATCCGCTGTTTAAGCGTTATATTCACTTTTGTTTTACAATCTCAAATCTTCTCTGCAGCTTCACTCACACACAACAAATGATTGAGTGACAGAGTGCAAGATACTCCAATGGGTGAGCTCTATCTCCAATGGGTGAGCTCTATCTCCAATGAGTGAGCTCTATTACAACAATTACTAATTACTTGAAAGCACTGATGAAAGAATGTGACTACCAATCAAAGATTATATTTACTGTAGTCCTCTTTTTGCATTAAGTCAACTTTATAGCAAGTCTACAAACGTGCTAGCAGCTCCTTGAGGTTGTACTTGGAAATAACTGTCCTCTGAACAAAATGCTAACGTTAGCGTACTAACTTGCTCACAACGCCAACATGCTTTAGCAGATATAGTGTCTACCATATTAATTTGGTGGGCCTGCATGCTAAGATTGGCTAATTAGCAACCTCATGGTGGAGCTAGATGAAAAGTCACAGAATCACCGAAGCAGAGTTCATCCTATAGGAACCATGAATGCCTGGACTAAAGTGGACTAAAGACACTCTGCTGCTCTCAATTACTCAGAGAAATCCTTACATTTTGGGGAAAAAAATTACACACAATGCAATAACACCAACTTCAACACAAAAACAGCAGGAGAACATTAGGACAGGAAAACAAATCAGTACAGCCAATCTACTGAAAAATGTCAATGAATTCTATAATTATACTTAAATACAGTTGGATTAGTTATTCTTATTGCAATATTACACACACAAGTGCAGGTTGAATAAGCTCCAACTTACACACTAGCACTTAGGCCTACAACAAGGCAGGAAAAGGATTCTGGGATTCTGGGCTGCCAATAATGGGGGCGTTTTCTTGTTTTTAATTATTGGCTCTGTCAACTCCTTGGAGAGCCTTTTGGTTAGCAAGATTGGTTAACAACTCAACAGAGGGAGGGGAAAAAGAGGTTACACACAGTGTATGTGTGTGTGTGACAAAGGGAGAGATAATGTAGGGGTCACTCATGGTGCAGATCCAGACTTTTGCAGCTCACTGACCCAGAAATTACTGACTAAAGCACCAAAAGGCAATAAACTGCACCCAGTCGTGTGCTGTCAGTGAGAATGATTGCCTGCATGAAGGGTTAAATTACATAATGGTGAAAATGAGAAGGAAGGACAGGGATAGAGAGTGAAGGATAGGTGCATGTGAGGACAGAAGGATAGAAGGATGTGAGGAGACGCAGACAAAGAGCAGAGAGACGCTGGTGGGGTTTAAGACAACAACGGCACCAGCAGGAGCAGTGTGGAGAAAAGAAGAGTCAGCAGACCAGAGAAGCTGTAAATGAGGGAGTAATGAAGCCGTGCAGGTGGGGGGCAGGTGATCTATAATGAATGAAGCAAAGGGGGGGAGGGGTTGGCGGGTGGGATGGCGACCAGACACTCTTAGCTGGGCTTTGATTGGTCTATAATAAAGAGATGGCCAATCAGAGGATCTCTGACTGACCTGGTGGAGAGGCAGGGAGCAGAGAAGGTTTGGCTAGATATTTAATGATGTGTGGGGGTGTAATACAAAGCAGGGATGTGCTGAAAGCCTTTGAAATAGTGGATATTGGTGAAATAAATAATAATAACCAGCTTTTTCCAACTAAAACCAGTCTAAACAGTACCAATATGTGCTCCTGTGGTACAATTGTAAAGGGATGGACATAATAATGTGCAGCCTTACAAATGATTGCAGAGTTATATCAAAAACTAAAACAAAATATATAACATTATTTCTTAACAATATGATATAGAATCAATTTAGCATTTTTTTTTAAGTTTATGCCATGAAAGGTTTTACTAATCTGGTTTATTTCTAAAAATCAATTGTTTAAAACCTGCAGACGTTTCATGATACAAAAATGAGCCGTGTGGGAAACATTTGGTTGGATTGAACCTGCAAAGATTAATCGAGTAATCAATTAGTTGTCAACTACAAATAAATCAACTGTTTTTCATAATCAGTTTAAGTTAATTTTTTCCATATTATTTTTTGGTCTTTCCACCTTTATTTGATAGGACAACTAGGTGAGAAAGGGGGAAGACATGCAGGAAATCATCACATGTCAGATTCAAACCAAGGACCTCTGCGACGAGGCATAAATCTCTCAGGATATGTGCACCTTCTCTACCCACTGAACCAACCCAGCCACTGAGTCATTTTTTTGTTTTTTTTTATGAAAAAAGAAATTCTCTGAATCCAGCTTCTTAAATGAGAATCTTTTCTAGTTTCTTTACTCCCATTTGACAGTAAACTGAATATCTTTGAGTCGTTGACAAAACAAGTAATTTAAGGGATTGTCATCTTGGGCTTTAAAAATCAACATTTTCCCCTTTTTTTGACATGTTTAGATCAAACAACTAACTGATTATTCAAGAAAAAAATCGACAGATTATTCAACAATGAAAATAACGGTTGGTTGCAGCCCTAGATTTGCGCTGCTACGATCACTAACCTGTTTGGAAGACTGTGGTGAAAAGTCTCTAATTTTCTTCCAGATGTGGCCGTCCGGCACCATACTGCGAAAGCTAGTCAAATATTTACTAAAAGGCAGCCGCAAGGTGATCACAAGCAACAGATACCAACTTACACAACGCAAAACATTACTACTTCAAGACAAAAGACAAAATTTAACAGTGGATTGCCGAGAAAAAAAATGGTGGATAAGATTCAAATGGTTAGGGTCATTAGTTTGCTTGGTTGTCTTAGGAGATGGTTACAAATGATAACTGAATAAGATCATGACCTTGACATATGGTTGAACGCTCCAACTGATCTTACAACATGGCATCATGACCTTGCGTAAATATACACGCCAACTTTCGTGTTATGTGTATTTTGAGCTTTCCGCGTGTACGTCTACGCTCTATACAGCAGGCGTACTATCGCCACTTGCCGTGATATCGCGAGAAGAAAGCTACGATTGGGTTTAGGAAAAGAAAAACGGGGTTGGCTTTAGTAAAAGAAGGAAAACAACGGTTGGGTTTAAGAAACGTGACACGTGGGACGCGAAAGTGAAAGTCCTGTGTTTTATATACAGATATTCGCCCTTTCATACAAGGTAATGTATGGAGGCCAAATGTTGTTGATATACACTCTAAAAAGCAAGTATGCGTCTGGATAACATGCCAATAATAATAATAATAACGCAATAATGGCATACGAATTGGCGTGTCAATCATACGCCATTTCATGTTAACAAGTTAACATTTTCTTGGTCAAACTCCTGTTTCCATGATCAAGAATGAACCTCCATGCTCAATATTTGAACTATCCTAAAGGAACACACAACATTTAGCTGACAAATGAAAGGCCAGCAATGCTATAGATTACGGAAATTTCATGGAAATTTCATGCTTTGGCATAATTAGTCTGAAAGATTTGCCAGGTCTGTTCTTATGGCAAACAGTAACACGTGTCTCCATTTCGAGGGCATTATTTTGGAACCACTTCTTGGCTGTTTCTACTGGCAGCCCTTCCCAAAAACTAACGACGGTTCTCCCCCGCTTCTGTCTTGTCGGCTGACAGATATAAAGTGTGATCAGAGAAAATCACACCCTGTGCATAAAATACTGATCTAAATTCAGCTGTGAGTCTCTGAAAACAGACTTACACTCAGTGTCATTAGAAAAGAAACTCTGGAATGAGAGAACACCGTTTAAACTTCCTTTATAATTTGCTTCCCATGTGCCAAGCTGATATAATCTTGTGTCCTTGTCAAAGCGGTTTAATGTTAATAAGACTTATTAGCATCAGTCATACCACAATTTTGGTGGCCCAATTGAAACAAAAGGGTTAAGAACAAGTTTCCCTAAAAAAACATTACACGGGCCCCTGGGTAGCTCACCTCGTAGAGCACGTGCCCATATAGATGTTTACTCCTCAATACAGCGGCTGTGGATTCGACTTCAACCTGTGGTCCTTTGCTGCATTTCATCCCCCCTCTCCCCCCCCCCCATCATGTCTTCAGCTGTCCTAAACAAATTATGGCCTAAAATGGCCCCAACAAAATCACATAAAGGGGTTTCCAATCGATTGAAAACTGTTCCTAAAACACTCTGACCAAACACTGACCAATTTCATAACTGACACACTTCTGTTCACTGCTGCAGACAAAATTCAATTTCAAACAATAGCTGTGAGCAGAGAGACAATGTCCTTATCAAAGACTGCGTCCTGTGGCCCGGTTGCATTCCAGCCTAAAGCAGGAGATGTTTTGCTTCAACAGCCCCATCAGCACAAAAACCAGAGACCCCTTCCTCTCCCGAGAACATAATATCCTTGCTCAGTTTCATTTCTGTCCACCTCAACAGTCGCTGCTATCATCTTACTGTTCAAAAAGACACCTTGTCACCCAAACAACTGCCCGGGACCTCCTCGTCCTCCAGCACAGAGCTTTCAAATGCACAGGTGCTGACTGTTCCAATAAAACAGCACAGAGGACAGTTCAGTGAATAAGGCTGCTGTTAATGTGTATGTCACGGTCCAGAGGGCTGGGAGCTTGATATTGAAGTTTAGTGATAAGACGATGGCAAGATCTGACCTCTCGTGTTACAGTTTTCTCACACAGTGTCACATCTGTAGTCTTTTTTGCATAAGTGTAGCCTGCTGCCTCAAATGAAATCAAACTGTTTTATAATTTAATATACATATAATCAGAGGACATTTTCTAGCATTTGGTGGTGCAAACTGTTTGTTGAAGGGATTGCAAAGCAGCAGCTGTTGTTACTGAAGTAAAGTTATCTCAGTAGTTTGCATATTTTATTGAACTACAACTTGCATATGCTTTACATTCATGCTAACCATTTACCAGTTATTTTTTAGACTTTATCAGTTTCAATTTATTTCAATATCCAGAGTTTGGAAGCGACCATTTATCGCCATAATAGGATGATAAATGATGATAAAAAACTATGTTGCTGATTTTTAAAGCTGATATAATTCATGTTCTTTATAGTGACAAACCCACAAAGAATTATCCCACGGTGCAGTTCCCTTAAGGATCTACAGTGTTTTTGGTCAGCTTTTGGTTTTATGCAGCCTGACGTACCCCATGGTTTGTTACACAGAACCATCTGTGGAAACTGTCAGATCAGCAAACCATATGGCATTTTCTGTAGTACCTGGAGAATATATATAGAAAATATTTTTTCAATAAAGACAAGCCTTTGGTGCCATTCTTTGCTCGTCTTTCATTGAAGAAATACTCGCCAGTTCTGATATTGCTATTGCAGCATCTACACTAACCTCTTGAGCCGCCATTGTTTCTGTGTCGTCACACACACCTTTAGTAAACCACGCCCATGGCTGCTAGCTCGTCAAAGGACGCTGATTGGTCCGGGCAACAGTGGTTTGGACACAAACGCATTACTTGATGCCTGACCAGATCCGTTTTTGTGTGATCTCGTGATCCCGCGATTCTTGGGTTGGAGCACCCAGCTGCCTTGCAAGGTAAGGTTTGATGGCATTTCTCTCAGGAGTTAGTGGAGACCAAAGCTAAGAAGAGAGCAAATTCTGAACAGAGTTTCGTCACCTGACATACACATTCAAATTAATGATTATGTTGCTCCATTTCTGCTGGATGTACAAATAAACAACTGTTTGCCAACATGGCTGCCATATCAACCGTACCAGGGTAATTATATGTCTATGTTGTGATGTCAGGCACAGTGACTTTTATCCAGCTTTAAAGCCAATATTTTCTAGACACTGTGGCAGACAGCACTGCACAGTATTTTGTAATGCAGGTAATTGACAAATTTGCATAATTTGTTAATCAAATTTTACATTTCCCTATTTTCCAAGGTTTGATTACTGACAACAGAGCTAATTAAAGCGGTACCTTTTAGTAGCTGATTATCAAATCTTAAATGTCAGAATATCCCTAAAAGCACAACGAAGGAAAGTGTTTAAAATGGTATATGCTCCCAAATGAAATGCTCCACAAAAATATTCAGAGTGTGACTAGAAAAAAAGTGGGTGACTGCATGCTCAATGTGATGGATTGCCTATCCGATGCTGGAATGAAGGGAGACCACTGACTGGAAAGTAGGAAATCAAAGTTATGGTCAAGAAAATGGCCAGCAGTAATGTTAAGTATACATGATTCGCATTTAATGGGCTAAAATGTTCAAAGTACTTTAATGTATCAGTTTCAAACTGTTATATTTTATTATCATAAAAAAAATCTAGCAGTAGAATTTTTTTTAACAAAGCTTTACTGAGCCATCCTAAAAACGGCAAGGCAGAGTCTTTTAATGGTGCCAACTCTTTTTTTCTAAAGTCAGTCAATGGCACTCATGTTTCCCTGTTATAAATCAACATAATGAGGCATAAATCAGCATTCATTAGCATATGGGTTACGGGCACACGGTAAGATACATAATTGCACATGACATACAGTCTCCATTATCGACTCGCACAGAGTAGCGGCAATCACCACCTCATCTTTCCCTCTGCCTCCCTTCGCCAGCTCAGCATTATTGGCAATCAGTGAACTGTGTGACTTATACAAATCGCCAGCACAGAGAGCCAGATGGACACTGCCTGCCATTGTTTGGTACTGTAGGAGACTCATCCACAAACATGTAACAGACTGTGACCAGGTAGATGGCAAGAAAATGATGAGAGAGAAATGTGATGCAGTAAACGGCAGAGTTAAGGAAGTCAACACCAGGCTGAATTTAGTATTGCTTACTGTACTGAAAATGTTGGATGTAGTGCAGTCAGACTCTCTGGAAAAACAGACTGAAAAACAAAATCAAAACAAGTATGAAAAAGGAAATTTCACTACAATACTTTCACCAACTGTAGAATGTTCCTCTCTCCGTTCCTTTTTAACATCTTTTTTTCCCTGTGTATAATTTGTGTCTCTTTCTTCTGGTTTTGTTTCTCCCCAGTGCTCTCTTTACCCATTCTCCAACTTATCTTCTCCAGCTCCCCACAGAGAGCTCTGTCAATTGGGGTGGGGAACTTGCCAGTTGACAAGGAAACAGTTCTGTCGGTAAGGCTCGGTCTGCTGGACGGCAAAAACACAACTCATAGAGGTCCAGCAGTGATCTGTCAGCTAAAGCGTCTCCAAATGCCTCTCTCAGTCTGCCACTCTGCATAATCAAGCCTCAAAACACAGCACACCATCCCGGCCCCCCTGGTGTGGCTTTATCTGAAAAGACAGCATGTGTAGATAGACTAGCGCAGGGAACAATTTGTACAGTCGGTGGCCAGAAAAAGAGTGGCTATATTTCATTCTGGTGTCCAGCTGTAGGGCCCCTCATTCATTTGGGATTGGGAGGGGGGGGGCAATTGGCTCTATTCATCTGTTCACTTCAGGCTCTATAATTACCTCATGCATATCATTTCACTCTTGCCCTCTTTTTCCATTTCTCTTGCATTACACTGTATTTTTCTCTGACCTCCAGCAATTCCTGCTTATGCATTCACGGGGGATTTGCGGGAACCATGAATTGCGCATCACTCTGCAATCCTCAATCTGCCCCGTCTCAGATCCGATTCCTAAACGCTATTGGGTTATTGATAAAACAGAGCAAACACGGCCACTGAGTTTTGCAACTCATCGAGTCTCGAGTCATGATGAGTCACTGATCATGCGGCAAAGTATAAATGTTGCCTTTATGCCAAGAACGCAATAGGCAGGGAGAAGAAGGAATATGACATTTTCAGACATTTTCTTCTGAGCTACAGGTCTTGACTGACGAGGTGACCTCAAAACTTCAGACAAAGAACCGAGAGAAACCATATTTGGCATTTAATATCCCAGTCTGTAAGTATTGTTGGTGCTTTTCAGTTACAACCAACTCCCTGAAGACACTAATTATTTCACTGTAACTGCATGTAGCTATTAGCAGTGATCTTTGTGAATTGGACTGTTGCAATGAGGCTCATTTGCATATACGTAAGGGGCCAATTTTTATGCCTAGCGTATGCATATTACCTAATTTACAGTAAATATGTGCAAACCGAACAGGAGCACAAAACACTATTTGTTTGGCAGTGTGGTTAAGAGTACATTTCACGCTTTGCAGGTGCTCTGAGAATTGCAAGGTTGTCTTTTGTCTTATTTGTGCAGATTTAGTTTCTTATATCTATACTGTACATAAATTCACGTACAGGCTACACTGTCAACCAACATTTGTTGTTAAAATATAATGATGAATAGTTTTTGGTTCAAACAAATGCATGTTCTATAATACTTTAAATAATGATATAAAAATACAGAATTTAATGTATTTTTTTTTTTTTTTTGGTTTTTTAAGATATGACAGCTGAAGCCAGGACAGTGGAAGAGAGAGGGGGAATGACATGCAGCAAAGGGCCGCGGGTTGGAATCGTAGCCGGGCCACTGCGATAAGGACTAAGCTTTGGTACATAGGGCACACGCTCAACCAGGTGAGCTGCCAGGGTACCGGGGAATTTCATGCTTTATGAGATCATAATATCCCTTTACTTTCCCCAATAAAAGAGATTTTCCTCCACAGTTCTACCCTGCTACGCTGATAACCAGCATCATAAGAAGCACATTACGCAAAAACCAAATAATCGTGCTCCATTAGTTTCCATAGAGAGAGGCAGTCATAATAATCACAGCTTCCTATGCATATTTTAGCATGAAAAGCATGCCTGGAGCCCTATGAATTTGCTTCTTTTTCATGTTGATCTTTCTCTTGTCTTCTGGAGTAAAAAAAAGAGCAGTGAAGCTGCTGTGTTAGTGGCTTCATTATTTGATTGTTAAAGAAATGGTAATCATGCTGCTCCAGTAATGTATGATGTTGAATGCCATTTACATCTGTATGAATGAAATGATGAAAACATCTGCTCAAATGAGCTGTTTAGGCACAATTAAAGCAAAACATCTTCCGATCTCTGATCTCTACTGACTCAAAGGGAAGCAGGGTATTGTGAGCACAGCATGTCAAACAGCAGTTTCAGGGCAAATTTGCAACCTTTTTGCTTTCTTTCAGACTTCCTATTCATGACATTACTAATAAAGGTGACTGCGCTTCGCTTGCACCAGTATTGCATGCCATTGTTATTCACCTCTTGTATTTTCTGCTATGGTGTCATCTTTTTAACTGAAACAATATTCAATCCTGCAAGTCAATGTGACCCCCACTCATGCACAAAATGCCCTGTATTTTTTTTGTCTTAATATCAAACCAAAAATGATGCATACATTCAATACATTTTTTAAATGTTACTGTTACTTTGTCATACGTATGTATGCAGCCATTAAGCCACTGTCATGCATTCAACATGCATACTGTGCTCGTGTCAACACGTAGAGTCTAATGGTGGTGTCTATCGACCAGGATCTCTATTTAAGTAATGGCAGAGCTGAACAGAAGTCCTGTCCATATGGTCGCCTCCAGCTCTTCCTACTCTAATGATCTCATTGGAGAATAAATATCAGGACTCAGACGCTCGCAGGGGGAGAGGCTCAGAGATAAAGCTGTGTACACTCCACTTTCTTAGACAGGGATTTACGCCACTGCAAGCTGAATAGACACCTTCAGGAAAGCAGGTGTAAACCACTATGCCAGAGACGCACAAAACGGCCACTTACATCTTAAAGCTATCACAAGTGACATTTTCTTAAATAGATGTTCCCTATTCATTTGCCTTTTGTTAACCTGTCAGCTTCCCTTACACGTAACCTTTGAAACTTCCCAAGCTCGAGTCAGATGTCTCGTACATGGGAGGATCTAAGTGTGTTGAGAATTACATTTCTGTGACGGACGCGGCTGGTTGCGAGGGCTTTTCTTGAAAGGAAAGTTGATGTGCCATGAAATGTCATGTTGATAGCATTATAATACGGTCCCTGGTGAATGAATTTCACATTCATTTAAAAAAAACATAGAAGAAACTGCTAGGAATCACTCTTTACAATATTGTTAATCAGTTCAGGGTAATAACACTTTTGGTACAAAGGTTTTATGTCAAAAAAGCATGAAAGCCTTAACCTATTCAGTTCAGTCAAAGACTTTAGAGTCAAGAAATTTCTTGTACTACTTCAATAGTCACTTCTAATTAAGTGACTATTGTTGATGCATGTAGCCAACATTTGGTCATCTAGGCATTTTACCAAGCCTTAAAGGTCCCATGGCATGAACATTTCACTTTATGAGGTTTTTATAAACATTATGATGCGTTCCCCCAGTGGCTAGAAATGGTCCATCCATCCATCCATCTTCATCCGCTTATCCGGTATCGGGTTGCGGGGGCAGTAGCTCCAGCAGGGGACCCCAAACTTCCCTTTCCCAAGCCACATCAACCAGCTCCAACTGGGGGATCCCGAGGTGTTCCCATTCCAGGTTGGAGATGTAATCTCTCTACCTAGTCCTGGGTCTTCCCCGAGGCCTCCTCCCAGCTGGACGTGCTTGGAACACCTCCCTTACCAGATGCCCAAACCACCTTAACTGGCTCCTTTCAATGCGAAGGAGCACCAGCTCTACTGCCAGCTCTTCTCGGATGACTGAGCTTCTCACCCCATCTCTAAAGGAGACGCCAGCCCCCCTCCTGAGGAAACCCATTTCGACTGCTTGTACCCTGGATCTCGTTCTTTCGGTTATAACCCAGCCTTCATGACCATAGGTGAGGGTAGGAACGAACACTGACCGGTAGATCGAGAGCTTTGCCTTCTGGCTCATCTCTCTTTTCGTCACAAAAGTGCAATAAATGGAATGTACATACTGCTCCGATTCTCCCACCAATCTCACGCGCCACGGTCCCCTTACTCGCAAACAAAACCCCAAGGTATTTAAACTCATTCACTTGGGGTAAGGACTCACTCCCTACCTGAAGAAATGGTAACAGGTGTAAACTGAGCTCTGGGTATCTTCCTCTGCCTTTGAGAAAATGAAAGCTCAGATGGGCCCGATCTGGAATCTTGCCCCTTATGAGGTCATAAGGAGCAAGATTACCTCCCTTTTCTCTGCTTTGCCCACCCAGAGAATTTGGCCTGCCCATGAGAGAGAGACATCATGACTTTCAAACTGGTAAAGTGGCAGTTGGTCAAAGCAACACCCCCCCCCCCCCCTCCTTCTCAAAAGCTACAGATTCATAAATGGCACATACTAAGAAAAGCTCATTGTGGGACTCGCTCTAGGGGCTGTAAGACTTCAGATACAGTATTAGGGGACCACTAAGGTCTAAATAAAAGCATCCAAAGAGCACCATGTCATAGGACCTTTAATAATAAATAATAGAAATCTGAGAATCTGTAAGAATGGTACCAGATGTGAATGAAACAATGTACTACTCAATCACCAGCATAGAACAAACTATCTTCACACCTCAGATGCAAAGCAGACAGTTAACCATCTAACAACCATTTCAGACGCTCGGCGGCGACCTGGAGGCAAACTAGTACACTCATGCAACCATGAAAGCTAAACAACTATGTGATGTACCAGGGAACATTAATGACATAATATGAGACTGGCAAAGACTTTGCTTTTATCAAGCAAAAAAACTATAGCTTGATAATGTTCAGAAAATATTTCAATGGAAAAGTTTACTTGTGTTTGGTGAGTTAAGCTAAACATTTTTTTTTACAGAAATTGGGAAAAGTGGATTGTTTTTCATGAAACTAGATGCTGAGCAAGTAACTTAAGGTTTTGGAAAATGAATGTTGCAAGTCAGCTGGTTGCCAATCAAAAGTGCAACTTTACTGTTCTGTCACGAATGACTTAGAGCTCCATTTGTGGTTTTGGATAATGCTGTCCCTTAGTCAACTCAAAGTAGATGAATGTATTTGGGGAGAGTGAGGGCGAAGAGAGTCAAAAGGTAAGACAAAAAAAAAAAAAAAACAAACACAGCTGGCTGAGAACAGCAAACAGAGGATGAGTAAGAGGGTAGATGGCAGGGGACTTGGGGGAGTAGAGGGAGGGGGGGGTTAAAGGCAAAGAGTTAGTGAGACAGAAGTGTCAGAAGGGAATCCACAATTCTGGTCCACTGGGACCAGCATCATTCTTTGTAGTTATGTCCTGAAACAGACAGAGTGTGTATGTGTATGTGTGTGACTTGTTAAACTCCAGACGACCTCAGCTTTCTGTCAAATCAACATAGCTTTAATCTTGCGCTCAGAGCCCTCTCTTCACACTGTGTTTCACATCATCTTAGCATTGTGTTATCATTAGGATAGCGGTCTGGCATGAGGAGTTTGTCAGGGCAAATTAAAATGTGGTAAATAATATGTTGTTGTACATCACAGTTTAAGTCCTGATTCTTTTTATCTGCCCTGGTTAATTCAAATACTTGAAAATATGTTTTAAAGCCTTAAACAGCTTGAATGATTGGCTAGCCTATGTTTCAAACTCATAATTCATTTCATAAAATCACTCGCTTTACAGGTCACTTTATTATAAATAGAGAAAGTGGCAGGTATTGGCAGCCAAATTGTTTGGATGTAGAATTATTGCAATTTTATTTTATTCATAGTGTCAAATCATAACAGAAGTTATCTCAGGATACATACAGATAGAGTAGGTCTAGACCAAACTCTATGAATTACAATTCCCCTGAGAGCATGCATTTAGTGTGACAGCAGCAAGGAAAAACTTCCTAGAAACCTTAAACAGATCCTGGCTCTAGGTGGGCGGCAATCCGACCGTTCACTAATGTCCCCTTAGTTACTGTTGCTGCTCCTGTAATGCAGTTACATTATAGTAATGCGTGTTTTCTGTGGACGTTGTCACACAGAAAACATGCTTATAATAAAAAGGTCAGATTTAACTGAAATTCTTAGTTGTCACAGATGGTCATGCAGGGTACCGGGAGTAGGACCCAATGCAAACTAAGGATGCAACAGGATAATGTATCCTTTATTCTTTATATTAAGCCTACTTCAATAATTTATTAGTGAAATAATGTAGAGGCAGCAAGAGGCCAAATTGCACACCACATTGCAATTTGATGATCTGATAATAGAAGTGGACAGGTATATGTAAAGAGTGACTATGAGGAAATGAGATGCAGGTGAGGAGGTGAGCGGGTAAGGCCGGTACTGTGTCTCATAGTGCGTACTTATGTACACTTGTTATTTTAAGTACATAGTGCATTCACACCAGTCTATGGTTCACACTGACAAAGTGTGGCCACATGCAGTGCCCTGCGAGTACCCGGACGCAGCACTCAAAGCAGGGAAAATGATGAGTGTGGATCGTTGAACACTACTCAAACTCAACAGTCACCATCTGTTTTTAAAGTTGTGAAAGTGGCAGGAGAGGAAGCTGCAGAGGTTGCTATAGAAACAGTGAAACACAAACTATAGAAAATGTATTAAATACATCCGTCGGTTAGTGAGAAAAAAAGTCGTGGCCGACAACAATAGGTGGCAGTAATGCTCCCCCTAGCTGCAATATACCATTACACAGAAGAAGAAGGAAGAGTCATTTCTGGTCAGTGCATGATGGCTCTGTGCGATTTGAGACAACCCTACCCTGTCGAAATGTATGCACTGCACAAGTGTGCATGTGTACTATGTGTAAGTGCACTCACAGAAGTATCCTAATTTAGACCCATTAGAGGTTACTGCAGGGCTGATGAGGAAAGTGGAAACAGGTGTGTAGGTCTAGTGGATGTTTCGAGGATGGCAGGTGTGAGAGGAGAGTACATGGCCTGGGGACAAGGGAGAGAGGGCGGGGCCAAGCACTCATCACATTAGTAATATTTAAATCATCCTTGATTGGGTGGACTGGAGGTAGCGAACAAACAATAACTAAAATACATCAGCTGTGTTTCCAAAGCGCTCTTGGCCAGAACTACTAATGCTGCAAGTATCTATTTCTGTCTCAACTGTTAGGCAAAGGCAAGAAGAAACTGTGCTGGTCCAGCTATCTGATGCTTTTTTTAGTTGTTTTTTGGAAAGGGAATATGTATTTTGACTTGTCATTATGACCTAACATGAAGGCATAATACACAAAAAGAGATAGTAATCATAGTAAGAGAGTAATCATCAGAGGTCATTCGCATAAACTAAATATGTGAATAGTCAACTTGGCACATACAATTGTCTATTGTTGACAATTCAACAATAGACAATTGTAGGTGATTCTTTTTCCAATACAGTTGGTTAAAGAGTGCACACAGCAAAAGAAGCTCATTAGAGTAGGTCTGCTCACAAAACTACATCCAGCTGTCTTGTAGCAATTTTAAGCAACTGATTTCCAGCGGTACCAATCAGCTACTTCACCAACTCTTTCAATAATAAATGAGAGACAGAATTATGCTCTAATATGACTGCAGCTACAGACAAGCTTTCCTCGCCAATAAATGACAAACTGTTGTGCAAGACTAATAGTCTTCTGGCTACTTGTCTGTAAGGTTACTGCCAGTGTGTGTATATGCATGATAATGTTGTTCTGTCTGTTGGTGTAGCTACACAGAGCGGAATCAGATATCAGCGCTTCTAGAGAGGAACTGTAACAATGACCAATGACTTGAAAGCAACTCACCTGCACACACACATACACACATGCAAACAAAACTTGTTTTTATTTAAACCATATCAGTTAAAAGAATAGAAGATTGAAGATTCTGACTGTATCTTATTTGTGGTGGAAAAAGCCCTGTAGAGTAATTAAATGTGTAAACCATCCTCCATTTAAAAGACTGTACTCACCACAGGGGCTTTCGTCTAGGCCACGTCATTATCTGACTTGAAGTAAAAAGAAAAAAAAAAGAAAATCACACTTGAGACTTAATTGAGTTTAAATTCTTAATTGGCTCCACCGCTGGGGGTAATTAAACAAATGGTTTTTTTTGAACAAAGAGTTTCCATTGAGCAAGAGAGAAAGGAACCATACAGCATCTGTTTGAGTTATGGGAAGAATTATAGAAAGGTTCCTTAGCATGTGCAGGAGTGATCAGAAAAGAATGTTGATTGCTTCAATCCATCATTACTTTACCTCTTGGTGAGGATTTGTTTAACTCCATGGCTTGTGGGCAGACTTCCTCTTTACTTTGCTTCCTCTGTGCCTTTCCATGCTACCTCTGTGCGATTTCTTTCTTTCTTATTTATTCAACTGTACACAGTGCATTGTTGAGCTGCTTTTGAAATTATAGACGAAGTCTCTTTCAAGATGCTATCTCATTCGCTGCTGTTTGATGTTGGCAGAGGAATATTAAGGATGTATGAAACTTGGTTTCTCTTGTCTTTCCTCTTTTTTTTTCTCGCTCTTTATCTGTCAATCATTATCCTCTAACACACACACCACACACCAAACACTACAGACGCTGCAGCATTCAGATCATTTCAGAACAGCTGATAAAATGATGACTGGCAGTTCTGATATGTGTTTAAGCTGTCTGCACATATCTAGCTCCTGTCAAAATATATATATATATATGCGTTTCTGAATGGATCAGCAGGCTGACACAGAGTAACAGGGGCCACGTCGCAGCTAATGTTTGCTAGCAGACAACACCACTGATCTCCACAGCTTGATATGCACGCATCTGAGCTCAAGAAGATACACAGCATTGTCCTTGTCCATATGACCGCATTCACAATAGCATAACCAATAATATTGATCATGTAAAAAAGTGTTTACTTCCATTATTATTTATTAACTCAACAGCAGCAGAAGTCAAGTTGATACTGGTGAGTTTGATAACAACACGCTACGTTGCCTATATGCTATATGCTAGCTTACATAGGTATAAGCTTGAAGTTACCTTGTGTTGAAGTTCTAAGTGCATCAAATTCCTTCATTCAAATGATTGTGATGGCTGAAGTTTTTGTTTGTAGAAACATGAAACAATCCCAATGAACACCGGTGCAGTCTATGTGTTGGGTACAGGCCATTATTTCAATGTCCCAACCTTGAATCCGGCGGCATGCAGCAGATCGTTCTTTATACTTTACTTCCAACAGATGAAAGGAATTTCAAAGCCTACACATAGTGGCTTCAACGTGACAAAGGGCACAGGTATTATTATAATTTCCTTATATTACATTTGTCTGATGTTGAAGAAGAAGTAGAGTTAATAACTTTTATAAAACAATTTACTTTTTGTCATATTTGCTCAAACTTTCACTATATCTTCTTGACAGTACATAAATCAAATCTTGTGTGAAAAAAATCTCATTCCTCTGCCTGCTCCTGGTGCGTCTAATAGCATAAAGAAAACAACCAATCAGAGTCTAGGGTCTCAAAGAAGTGGCGATGACTGCCTCTGCAGTCACTGCAAAAAAATTGTAAAACTAAGCAGTGCTGGTCTTCCCTCAAAAGTTTTCAGAACCGTATTTCAGAGTACTGCGTAGGTGAAAAATAAGACGGGTCAGCCGGTGGTCGCCGCTTGGTTTCTGGCTCGACTTGGTCACAAACCTTTTTTCATTTTACAGCCAACCAGCACAGTAACATATATTTCTGAAAACATTTGAGGTCAGAAATAGGCAATGTAGAAATAGAATCTTGATTCAGAGTATTTTATATTGTCGTTTGTACTGTGCATACTTTCCAATGAGAAAAAAAGTGTTATTCATAAAGCACAGTTTTAAAATTACAAATAAAGAGGTTTGTGCATGCTGAATGGTTCAATCACAGTGCATGGAAAATTTATTATTTTTCCTTCCATAGCTCATAGATGTGCCATGTGGATGTGTGGAGAGAAAGAGTGAGCGAATAAAAAATACATAAACAGAAAAATAAGCAACAAAGAAAGCCTACAATTGCTTTCCCTGTGCTCTCCTTAAACTCTGCTGCTATAAACAATAGCCCAGCATATTTTATAACAGTTAGAAAAATCAACAAAATCTAACAAAAATGTGACTGAGCAGACAATTTACCATTTTCTATTTGTTACGTCAAGAGTTATCAACTTTATAAATTAATTGCAAATTCTAGACAAGTGCTGCAAAAATAGTCTAACTGGTTAGTCGATCAACAGAAAATAAATAGCCAACACTTTTAATAATTGATTAATTGTTTAACTCACTTATCAAGCACATTTTGCCAAACATGCTCTGGTTTCAGCTTCTCAAATGAGATAATTTGCTGCTTCACTTTTTTAAATATAATTTTAAGCTGGATATCTTGTAGGGTTTCTGAGTTGGTCAGACCAAACATAATCTCGCTTTGCCAGGAAATCTGAACACTCCGATTGGACAGATAGCCTTGTTAGCTGTCTGGATTTACCCTGCAGAGATCTGGTTAACCATAGTCCTCATAAATTGACCGGGGTTTAAAACGCCAACACAAAGGAAGCCCAAGGCAACGGATATCCAGCCTAAATCAGTGAAATCTGGCGGAATTTCCGTCGACAATGGCGCAATCCCGGAAGTGGAACGTTGAGGTTATAGATTAGACCAAACAAGACGTCAACAAGATGTCACCTTAAGCTTTGAGAAGTATAAATAATTATTTTGTAAAATAATTGACAAAATAGTCAATAATGAAAATAATCATTTGCATCCCAATTGTGAACGTCACATGAAACAACAATAGACCATAGTACACTGGACCAGCTTGAGCAGTGCCTGACTCACTCAGAACTAAACAGTAATGCACAGGGTTGAGCTAAGCTACATTAAACTGACTACATATGAGCATATACAGATAAGGAACATGATCTAGTCAGGGATTGTTGTTGCTGGTCAGATCCCATCTCTCTACCCACTCATTTCTTGGCACCTCTCTTTGGTCACTATCTAATAAAGGCAAAAATGCCCTTAAAAGTACTTCCAATTCAATTACCTTTCTGCCTTGTATGATGCCATTATTAACGCCTCAGTATGAGAAAAAAATAAGCTATTCCTGGAAATAATGTACCCTCAAGGTGTTTTTCAGCATCAGACAAAAAGGTCCCCACACATAAAAGGTGTGTAGACAGTTGGCATGAACTTAACCCACACACAAAGACAAGAAGTACAATACACTGGAATGGATAGCTTTTAAGCGTGATTTGTACCATGTCTCAGTTAAGTGAGCTCCATTCAGTTTACTGGCCCTCATAAGGTTTTTACAGGTTGTCCTCAAGCAAAGGGAAATGGTCTGTGGTTGAGGTGATGTGGAGAGGAGATAAGGTACATGAGCCAAAACATGCCATTATTTTCCTCTGAGCTCTAATTATTTGCCAGCGTTCATTGAACATCACCACAATAAAATGTCTGCTGTTTGGTAGTTACTGTTTTTACGGCATTTTGGTGCTGTTTGATAGTGTAGTGTGAGAGACACAGCAAATACATAAGAGAGAGGAAGAGAGAAAATGAGTGAAGCTGGTATTGTGCTCTTCACAACAGATCCATATGTGATGCACTTCAGATGTTTTTCTGCATTTGTGCACTTGTGTTATCATCATTGTAGTATTTTAAAACCTTTTCTGTATTGTAATGGCCATTCAAGTGTTAGTGAGCAGGCTTTAATATTAAAGCACATACGTGAACATGCTGCTCTCTAAACTAAAGCATGAAGCTCAGTCTCTAGAGATGAAACTGCAAATCCAATTTCTTTTCAAAATCGTATGTGGTAGTGAAGAAGAACGTTGACTTCCAGAATCATCTGTAATGTCTTTTCCTTACTGTGGACTAAGCATATTCTTCACTACTTCCTGTGAGGTACATCAAGTTATTTCTTTTTTTTTTGTTTTTAAATCAATATACCCACGGTTCCCATGCACCATCTGGTAAATGGGCCATGGCTGGAAAATATAGCAGTTTATTTTCATGTTACTGAGTTGGGAACTTATTTCTACAGATAGAGAGAAAATCATATTTCACCAGCAGATCTCAGTCCTGCTTGACATTGATATATTACTTTGGTCTGGAACATTCCTATTCACTTCTCAAGTAATTGGGTTTATTTTCCAGCACCTGCATACTGGAAGAAAAATCTGAAATATAAACAAACCAGAAAAATGTAATTATCCAGTTTTGAAAATGTGCCCAAGGGGGGGCTCATATAAGATAATACTGTCTGAGACAATAACAAGTTTGATTGCAGGAGACTCTAATAGAGTTCTGATCAACACAGATTATTCATTGTGAGCTGTGCTCAGAGAGAACATTCATGATAATCCAGTTTTAATCGTTATATATAGAAGAACATACTATAGATGTGTTCATTCTGCCAAGCTAATCTAACAGAAATGCTACATTTGCCCATAACATATTAACTATTTGTAGAGGTACAACAAGCAATTATTTATTTTTTAAATATTTTGTCAGCATGTTTGCCTTTGATAGGAAATGGTATAGAGACAGACAGGAAACAAAAGAATGACGACAAAGGTCACCAGCTGGAATGTAACCATGACGACAAAGGTCACCAGCTGGAATGTAACCACAGACGCCCCATAATGATTCGGCTATAATAATTCCCCGTCAATTTTTTTTTTAATTATTTGGATTCATTGTTTATTTGACTATACAACATTCATTCACTATAAATAGTGAATACTCACATTCGAGAACAAATTATTGTGAACTCTATAGATCATTCCAGGGCTGCACAATTAATCAAATTTTTATCATTTATTTATTTTGCGTTACATGACCCATTTCTTCTGTAAAGCCGTACCTGTGTTTGGATCTCTCCTCCTACTCTCCGCGCTGTCCCGCCCCCATTAACTCACACACAACTCCCCGGCAACATGGAGAGACACAGTGGCGCCGGTCCACACTTCTGACATTTGTCCACAGTTTTAATTGTTATTAACACAGCTGTATATTGTTAAGCAGGAGAGGCAAACCTGTATTTGTACCAGTGTTTCCGCTGGTAACCGCCACGGCAAAAAACACAGAAGAAGTTGTTGAATGCAACTAACTTCAGTTCGTAGAGTAATAGCATGTGAGACGGAGCTGCTGGACCTGTAAGAGATGTGACCCCTTGACCAGAATATCATAGTTCATAAAAATGCAGCTCAGTGACGATACAGACATTTCAGACACACGACGTGTGTAACTCTGCTGACCCGCCATTCGACCCGTGCTGGACCCATTAATAATGAGTCAGCCGTCACTCTACACTGTGAGTAGCATACGCTTCAGTCCATCGCACTCCCCCTCTCTCCCTAGCTCTTTTAATCAGTTATTGTTGAAAACAAGTGAAGGAGCTTTCTCAGAGATACATTTTTTTTTTAAATATATTGTAGTCTATTTATTTCACATAGCTAATTTTCATTTACATTCCATGGGCCCACCACCTGTGGGAGGAACCGCTGGGGTCAGGTGTGCTGCCACCTATGGGTGGTAGCGAAGGTCAGGGGCCTCAACAGACCAAACCTGAGCGGCAGAGGCTAGGGTGAGAAGCTCAGTCATCCGAGAGGAGCTCGGAGTAGAGCCGCTGCTCCTTTGCGTCGAAAGGAGCCAGTTGAGGTGGTTCGGGCATCTGGTAAGGATGCCTCCTGGGCGCCTCCCTAGGGAGGTGTTCCAGGCACGTCAAGCTGGGAGGAGGCCTTGGGGAAAACCCAGGACTAGGTGGAGAGATTATATCTCCAACCTGGCCTGGGAACGCCTCGGGATCCCCCAGTCGGAGCTGGTTGATGTGGCTCGGGAAAGGGAAGTTTGGGATTCCCTGCTGGAGCTGCTGCCCCCTGCGACACGATACCGGATAAGCGGATGAAGATGGATGGATAATTTTCATTTACATGTGTTACAGCTGTATATACAGTATATACAACATACAACTTACGACATAAGAATGTAGCATAATATGGATGTGAAAGCAGTTCAAATTGGCTATGTGACTATAAAATTTGTTTTGGTTAAAATCAACAAATAATCGTGATAATTAATCACAATCTCAATATTGATCAAAATAATTGTGATTATCATTTTGGCCATAATCGTGCAGCCCTAGATCATTCAGTCATTTATAATCACGATCAAGAGGGAATCCCATATGCATACACAATATGAATCCAGTTTAACTTGTATCCAAGTCTACAAATCTGAGATTAATATTAATGTATGTGTAAAATAGCTTAATTTTCTTTTTGAGTGGATTTGACTGACACCCAGATCTAAAATTTTGATGCTGCCTATTTCTTCCAGTGGTGGAAGTCCAGTTTCCTCCCACAGAACAAAGACATGCAGCTTGGGTTGACTGGCAACTCTAAATAAAAATAGCCTCTAGGTGTGAATGTGAGTGTGAATGGTTGTCTGTCCCTGTGTGTCAGCGCTGTGATTGACTGCTGGCCTGTCCGGGGTGTACCTCGCCTCTCGCTGACTGTCAGCTAGGATTGGCTCAAGCTCCCTGCAGCCCTCAGGATTTGCGGGTATAGCTGATGGATGGGTTTTTATTAGCCACACGGCTCTAGGGATGGCAATATTTGTCTTTGTCTCTTTGCATTTATGTGTTTAATGTTAACTGGTAATTGTTTTCATACAAGCATGCCAAACTAAGATGGTTAACAATGACGATGACAAAGCTAGAATTCAGATCAGAATCAGCATTCAGACTTTAGCATTTAGCTTATAGACACCACTTCCACATTTAAGAGTAGGCTTAAGACTTTCCTCTTTGATAAAGCTTATAGTTAGAGCTGGCTCAGGTGAGTCCTGAACCATCCCTTAGTTATGCTGCTATAGGCCTAGATTTCCCATGATGCACTGAGCACTTCTCTCCTTCTCCTTCTCTCCATCTGTATGCAACCTCACCCCATTAATGCATGTTACTAACTCAACTTCTTCCCGATCCCGTAGTCTTGTGCACTCTTGTCCCTCTCCTCTCTCCTCCTATCACTTCCTGCAGGTGTTTCTGGCTCTGGAGCTGTGGAGTCTGGATCTGTGGTTGGAGTCACCTGCTGCCTCCATGTTCCTGCTCAACACCCTCTGCTACAATTCTCCATGTCTCTCTCTCTCTGTCTGTCTCTTCTCTGTCTGTCTTTCTCTCTCTCTCTCTCTCTCTCTCTCTCTCTCTGTCTATCTCTTCTCTGTCTGTCTTTCTCTCTCTCTCTGTCTGTCTCTTTCTCTCACCCCCAACCGGTCGAGGCAGATGACCTCCCACCCTGAGCCGTGGTTCTTCCCAAGGTTTCTGACTCTTAAAAGGACGTTTTTCCTTTCCTCTGTTCCTCTAGTGCTTGCTCTTGGTGGGAACTGTTGGGTTTCTGTTAATAACATCACAGAGTACGGTCTAGACCTGCTTTGTTATGAAAACACAATGAGATAACTGTTGTTGTGATTTGGCACTATATAAATAAAATATAATTGAATTGAGCACCACTGTACCCAAGTACAACCAGTGGCTTTAAAATGGAAAACGCTGAGGCGTCCCTGTGTCCTAGAGTTTGAAAGAGTTGGCCATGAACTGCAACACTACCGCATCTTTTTTGCATGTCATTCCCCATCTCTCTCCTTACATTTCCTGTCATCTCTCTACTGTCAATCTCTACATACATAAAAATGCCCCCCCAAACTACAAATACATGAAATACTCTGATGCTCGAACAGCAGAGTTAGCGCATTAATTGCTTGGTTATATAAGGGAGGAGGAGCACAAAGATGCAGTATGACAGATTTCCAAAGCAGCATAGCAATTCTTTGGCTGTAAATGTTGTGGTTTTCTTTTAAGAAACAGTGCCAGTAGCCTACTCTTGACAACACTGCCTTGACTCAAACACGCAGCCAATTGGATTCTACACAAGGCAAAGAGACACACACACACACAGTATTGAAATTAAAAGACAAGTAATTAGCTACTCTCATAGATAATTTCTCCATTACATTCGGTGACAGTTTCCCAGTCTGGACCCTTTTGTTGTCAGCACTTATGAATAATTTCTCAATTTCATTCAGAAAACAAAGCCCACTCAAAACACAGGTTACCACTTATAATTAGTAAAGTGTGTACATACTGTGCATTCAGATGACTGACTTGAAACTTCCACACATTATAATCCACATCAGAACTACATGAATAAAATAAATGGCTGAGTTTTACTAAATATGGGTGTGAATAGGACCTTGCACAAAGAGTAATACTCAGTAATACACAGAATTTGAAAAAGGTGTCCGCTTTGAAGACTGTTTTTGGGGTTGTGGTAAAAACATACAACACTGGACTGAGGTGATGCTACAAAATGTGTCCATTGATAAATAATGGCCGACTGACCATGGACATAAAGTGTCCATCTGAGCTGATTGTACATTCCATTTGTTCCTTCATATTCTGTAAATGTGGTGTGTGTTAGTGTGATCAACGATTAAACAGCAGAAGAAACTCTCTGTTCTGCCTTGTAATGAGTGACAGCAGCTAAATTCAGCTAAACAACCTGACCTGCCTTTACAGAGATATCAAGCCTTTAATGTGACAACTAATAGCCATTTTAATGTTATGCTGTATGGCTGTTTGTTAATGCCACACACAGCAAGTGTTTGTTTTTTGTTTTTTTACAAGAACCCATATCCAAGTCGTTGCAAATAAGTTCTACTTGGCCAAGCAATCAACTGAACAGAGCGGTCCTCTGCCCTCCTGCCATCGTTGCACTACTGTAAGTCTCGCTGCATCAGTAACTGGGTTAGTTAGTGCTACTTGTGCAATACGCTTAATCTCAGACCATTTGTTCTGCAGGATGACCTAAGATGGATGGATCTCTTCATCCACTTCTCCTGATGGATAACTCATTTGCTTTTTGACGCAGTAATTAGTTAGGCTTGACCAAGGACCCTCTGCCTGACCTGATCATAAATAACATGTCAAGAGTTGCTGCTAGTCAGCTCTGCTGGAGCTAGGCAGAGGAGGTGGTTGTTTTTAGGAGACTATGGGATATACTTTTAATCACAGCCCAGTACAGAGGCTCAGCTAACATGGTGGTGTTGTTTCACCTTTATTGAAGAATGACTGTTTTTTCCCACCCCAACCAGTCTATTTTGTATCACATAAAAATAAGCAATCAGACTGCACCGATACCATTTGTGCACATGAAAATCTATTTTGCTCTTACTGCTGCCTGCTCACATATGGTCCAGGTCTTTTTATTACAACCTTTTATGACAGACATCTCCCTAACAGTTGCATAATATGCAACGCTCTTCCAATTTAAAATATGCTTTTATTGTGAACACGTTCAAATGGAAGCACTCTCCTGCGCTAGCTTTAACATTAAAGGACCTGACAGAGACAGAGGGAGATGGGGAGAGGGATGTGGGAGGAGGGGACAGGAGGGAGCTGTTGAGTGTCTGCTGATGGGCTAACTCAATTTCAGGGAACACAATGGAGCCAGAGGCTGATTTCCAAAAGGCAAATTGTCATTCTGAGCAGTGTGGCACCTGTCTGGTGAGTTCATCTCCTGTGTGGTGGGTGGACTCGGGAGGAGGCCGGGACCAGAGGAGAGGACCACATTATGGTGGGCCCGGCGATGGGAGGGAATTGAAACCGAAATTGTTTGAAATGCGTTTAAAATGAAAATCCGGCAGGCTCTTATGGCTGCCATTGGAATTCGTTCAGAAAGGCACTCAATTGGTTTTGACCAGATTGAGTGGGTGAACAGGCGGGGATCGAGTGAGTCGACCCAGACAATGATGCTGTTGCCTCGGCGACGGACCGAGTCCCCCGATCCCCAGGACGTCTGCCGCCAGTCCTCATACTCTCAACCCCAACCAATCCCCCCAACATCACCACAGAAACACACACACACACCTCCTCCACTTCTATTATTTCTTCATCTTTTAGACTGTGGGTGTGTATCAGCTGCAGATCCCCCCGCCCACCCTCCTTTCGTGCAATTAGAAAGCTGTCTGCACAGATTAAAGAGGCAGCCCATCTGACAGCAGCTAAACACTTCAACATAAACACACAAACTGTGCTGTGCAGGCAAACCAAAACCAGTAATCTAACCCCATCAGCCTACAGACATCTGCACATGTACATCCCCTGACTGACTCCACAGCGTAACAACTTACCTGACATTTTCAGCGACACTTATGTATGCACACATCTGTCAGCCCAACACACTTGACCCTATCGACTGTATACGCACACCTACATACATAAAAAACAAACAGCAGGTGTTTCCCGCTGCTGTCTGTCACATCAAGGGAGAAACAACAAGCCGTAATGAGAATGGGAGCTCCTAATTGATGGTGCCAGTTTTTTTTAATTGTTGTAGAAACAATTAGCCAGACTTAGCTGAGCATGTTCAGGTGTCCACCCAATCACGGCTGCCTGAAAGGTTTTGCTGCTCATGTGCCTGACCTCGCTTTGTGACGGGTATAATGCTGAGACACGACCTCAAGAGAGCAGGCTAATCTTCTCTCTATTATAGTCTTTTTATGTCCCCATCATTCACTCACCTGTCTCTTACATCCTTATCTACTTTGTGTGTGAATAACTGCCTGGTGCTTGAAAAAACAAATTGCCTCATTTGCCCCCCAGGCCTTTAACTCTATACTACTATATTTGACAAATCGTAATAAGATAACAAAAGGTAAAAAGGAAAAGCTTGATATATTTTCAGATGGGTATAATATTAAATCATGTATTCCTTTTGAAATAGCATATCTGAAGTACTATTGTGGTGTAATCATCACAAAGATATAGCTATCTATAAAATAGATTGTTTTTAGAGTAGAGACATTTAAAACTACACTACTTTTTTATTTAACATGCCTTAGAAATGTACGTTAATGTCTCATTGGAGGTCAGCAGAGCTTAAATTATGTTTTCTTAAGGTGTTCATTTACCTACTGCCCTATTTTTGAGGTCCTCTGATCCAGTAACTTACCTTGCATCTATGTATGAATAAGCAGTTGGTCATTTTTTAATTTTTAACAGATGGGACGAATCTGGTTTGTTTCGTTTACCCGTGACTACATGATTAAAGTAATGGTTGGGAGTAATTTCACCCTTGGGTCCTTTGCACCACGACCTCGAGCCAAACAACCCCCCCAGAAGCTATATTCACCTGGGTCGAACATTGGGCGAGTTAGCATTATCTGCTGATTAGCTTAGTGCAGGCACTAATAGAACAACTGTGTATCTTGTAAATTACCCCAATAATAATACCTGAAATGATACCAAACTTCTACAGTAGTACAACTAGGTTATGTACTCTTAAAACAATGGATTGGGAAGTTTGTAAGTACATACATACAATAACATATTTATTCATTTAATGATTAAATAAGGTCTCTCCAAACTTATCTCAATTATAATTTGTCTCCTGTTAGTTGTACTAGAGCGCTTACTTTTAAAAAATAAGTTAAATTAATGAACATGTTTGTTGTATCTCTTTTCGGTGTTGTAATTTGTAGACGTCCGTAAGCAATCTTACTGCCTGGTAGCAGTAGCAGCAGAGAGCAGAAGCCAGCAGGCAAGTGTTATTTAGACAAACTCCTCGTGTACTTATAAACTTCCCAATCCATCGTTTTATGAGTACACAACCTAGTTGTACTACTGTAGAAGTTTGGTATCATTTCAGGCATTATTAATGGGGTAATTTATGAGATACACAGTTGGTTCCATTAGCGCCTGCACTAAGATAATCAGTTGATAACGCTAACTCGCCCATTGTGTGGTGAAAAAAGCTTCTGGGGGATTGTTTGGCTCAAGGTCGTGGTGCAAAGGACCCAAGGGTGAAATTACTCCACATCACTTTAACAACTCTTTTGGTTCTGTATTTATTTAAACACAGAACAGTTTGATGCAGGTAGAATACAACCAGTTAATCTGATCGGTTTGCTTAAAACAGCACAAAATGAGGGTTACCTGATAACCGGTAAAGTTGTGAGCCGTAAAATAGTAAACAAGAGCTGAAAGACACTAGAACAGGAGAGGTGGGTGATTTGTGGTGGGTGTGGGTGAGGTGGGTATTTGTATGATAGCCCATAACATATACTATATACAGTGGCTTGAGAATGTTTACACACCTATGCGAAAGTTGATTAAAATGTAATGAATGATGTAAAAAAAAAACATCTTTTGGAAATTGATCTTAATGCCTTAATTTAAAAAAATTAGGAAAATCCAACCTTTTAACACCATTTTTTTTGTGAATGAATAAAAAAGGCAGGCACATTTTTTATACATTTCATGGCCCAAAGTTCCCTTGGCCTTTGGAATTAAAATAGCCCCACATCATCACATCACAATCTCTAGGTATGGTGAAGGGTATGTGATGATGTGGGGTTAGTTTAATTCCAAAGGTCAAGGGAACTTTATCAGGATGCATTTTGCGTTTTGCATTCCTCTGTTTAATCAACTTTAGCATGGGTGTGTAAACTTTCTCAAGCCACGCCTCTCAAAAAAAATATAGTCATTCTTTCCATGGTTGTACATTTTGTAGGTCTTTTGTTGGACTTTTCCTTAAAAAGCCAGGAGTAAAGCTGTTCACCTCTAACCTGCTCTACTTTCTGCGCTACACATCTGCTCCATCTGCCAAGGACACGTGACAAGACAAATCAAAACAAGACGAAGCAATAAAGCGTGGCAGTCATCCACCACAGCCCCCACCTGAGCAAAGATTTGGCCATGGGAGACAACAGAGCAGAGATGAAAAATCTACACCCCTTTGCACCCATCCAACAGCCCTCAAATACCCTTACCAACCCCGAAGCCTTTGAGGATCCATCGCTGTCTCCACTCACCCTTTAGCCTCTTTACCCCATCCCCATGTTGGAGTTCACTGACTAGATGAAGCAGCTGGAACCAAATTTACACCCCTTCCTTCCCCCATTGTTCAAACCCGGCAAAAAGTGAAACGCCAGGTACCTCTGCCAGGATGCTTATGTGCAAAATCCAGCAAGCATTAACTGATCTGTGCTGGCTCCCGGCTGCACGCCTAGTGGCACTCATGACTCTTTCCAAGGCAGGCCCTGTGTATTCAATTCTTCCTCAATTTATGTTGTGATAGGTAAAAGAAAAAGAATGGGGAATAAGCACTTAACTGCAAACTTAGGAAATTTATCATCCATTCCTCTTCAGCTACAGCCTGTTTCAAAAATTAAAACACGCTAACACTAGCCTTACTAAACGTCAGGTCTTTGGCAGGAAAATCATTTTTAATCAATGATTTTATTATTAATCACAATCTAGATTTGATGTTTTTAACTGAAACCTGGTTAGACCATAATAACAGTGCTGCTCTTCTCATTGGGTCAGCTCCCCCCTAACTTCAGTTTTATGAGCGAGAATAGAGTGAATAAGAAACGTTTTGTTTAATGACTCATCCCACTGTACGCAAATATCTTATGGAAATGTTGCTTCTTTTGAATATGTGGCTCTTCAGTTAAGGTCTTCCCCTCAAGCTATATTTCTAGATATCTACAGGCCACCTAAATATTGTGCAACCTTCATTGATGACTTCACTGAACTGCTGTCTATAATCTGTATTAACTTTGATTGTGTAATCATTGCGGGTGATTTTAACATTCATGTTGACAACCCCCAGCACAGAGGGACCAAAGAACTGTGTCGTGTTTTTGATGGATTATGGACTGACTCAGCATGTGACAGCCCACGCACATTAAGGGGCACACTCTGGATTTGATTATCTCCAAGGGTCTAAATATTTCCAAGGTTGTGGTGACTGACGTTGCTCTCTCTGATCATTCCTGTGTTTTCTTAACGGCACTATCTCTGTGCCCAAAAGTGTCCAAACAAAGATAATCAGAAAACAATATATCACTGAAAACACCAGTGAAACATTTATTCAGCTTTTCTCCTCCACACCCGCCCTCTCTGGGCTCTCAGTCACTGAGCTTGTAGATAATTTCAACTGTCAAATTACAAATGTTATTGATGCCATTGCTCCCACTAAGGTCAAAGCTGTATCTGGTAAGAAAAGATCTCCATGGAGAAATGTCCTACTGGTGAGAACTGAAAAAAGAGAGAGTCGAAAAACTGAACGCAGGTGGCAAAAAACAAATCTCCTGGTCCATTATAACACCTATATAGAGAGACTTCACATTTATAATTTGGAACTGAGGAATGCAAGGAGTTCCTTCTTCTCTGATATTATCGCCAGAAACACTAATAATTTGCATGCTTTGTTTGATACTGTCGATAGGTTAACAAACCCCCCCAGTACCAGTAGTATCTGAACTTTTATCTACCAAGGCCTTCAATGATTTTGCCTCCTTCTTTGAAGACAAAATTCAGAAGATTAGACTAACAGTCAGTGCCTATACCATATCAAGTACAGGATATGTGTTGTCACAGTGTTCAGGTAAATCCAATTCCAATATGACACAATTTCATACAATCAACCATAAAAACCTGAAAGACATTATACAACATCTGAAAACCTCCTCCTGTTGCCTTGAAATTCTACCAATGGGTGTTTTCAAAAACGTTTTTAACTGTCTGGCATCAGATCTTTTACAGATTGTTAACACGTCTCTTCTCTCAGGTATCTTCCCACAGGCCCTGAAAACTGCAGTAATCAAGCCACTCTTAAAAAAGAACAATCTAGACACGTCACTAATGAGCAACTATAGGCCGATATCAAAGCTTCCATTTTTACGTAAAATTATTTAAAAAGTGTTTTTTCAACAACTCAACCTTTTCTTGTCATTAAACAATGGTTTTGATGCCTTCCGATTGGGTTTTTGACCACACCACAGCACTGAGACGGCTCTTGTTAAAGTCTTTAATGACATCCACTTAAACACAGATAGTGGCAAAATTTCAGTATTAGTATTACTTGATCTCAGTGCTGCATTTGATACGGTCGACCACAACATATTACTAGACCGGCTGGAGAACTGGTTTGGCTTTTCTAGCTCAGTACTAAACTGGTTTGAATCCTACTTAAAGAATAGGGACTAATTTGTGTCTATAGCTAATTATACATCTGAGCATACAAATATGACGTGCAGAGTGCCCCAAGACTCCATCCTGGGGCCTCTTCTGTTTAATATCCACATGCTTCCACTGGCTCAGATTTTGGAAAACAACAAAAAAAAGTTACCATAGTTATGCGGACGACACACAAATTTACATAACCTTATTGCCAGCTCAGGTCATCTGGGACAGGTCTGCTTTCTGTCCCCAGAGTCAGAACTAAACAGGGGGAAGCAGCGTTCAGTTTCTATGCTCCACATATCTGGAACAAACTCCCAGAAAACTGCAGATCCGCTGCTACTCTCAGTTTCAGACCTTTCTTTTTGACTGATTTAAATGCTCATTTCTTATACTGAAGTTGATTTTTGTTGAAACTGTATGACAATCAGCAAGGGTAAGATGAAAATTAAAATGACTTGATTAGACAGTGATTTCAACAATTAAGCGACAAAAAGGACATTTTTATCATTAATGTTGGGTGAAACAAATGTTGAAGTGAACTGAGTAACTTGGTGCCTTTTAGGATGTTTTTGTTAAGAATTTGTGAGATTAGGGTTGTGGCCATTCTGGGAGTATTTCTGAACAGGAAACGAATAAATGTCTGAGAATTTCTCCAACGCGGGTGTGACATAGATTTTATGGTAAAATCTACAAGAAACAGTTGGAACTGTTCAGAATTTTGCAAAGTTTGCCGTGATAGCCTTATAGTGACGACTATATTGTAGTGTAAAGAGAAGTACTTCCACTCTTGGTTATGGGTAACCAGAGTACAAAGTCACATGATCCTGAGGGGCCCGTGGTGGATGGATGAAGAGTAAAGACATATGGTTCTGCGCCCCAACAACGTGTGGGGCAGCGGCTTATACAAATATATATAACATATACAAAAATCTGCTATTTTATCTGCTTTTATATGTTTTTATGTATTTTATGTTGACTGTTTTTAACTGCTCTTTAATGTTTCATTTCTTATACTGCACGGTAACTTTTACTATTTTAATCTTTTCATGTAAAGCACTTTGAATTACTCAGTTGTTGAAATGTGCTATACAAATAAAGCTGCCTTGCCTTTGTACATTAAAAATAAGGTGAACATGTGTCTTTGTTTATAAGTGTTTTCACGCATATGCGTTTTCACGCATGCATACTTATGAAGCATTATTTTTTAATTATGGTGGTATAACAACCACAACAAACAGTATTAATTCAAGGTGAGTTACTACTCCATATACTGCAGCTAAAGACACCCAACATCAAGGACTTTACAGTAGTTGGCAAAGGATTCCTTTTGTACTTTTGTAGTAAGTTTGTTTGAGTCTGTTTCCATTTATTATCACTCACTCACTCTCAAACACAGTTTTCACTTTTCTTCCTGTGACAGTATGAAAGAGGAAGTACTTTTAGGAAAATTGGGTGAATAATTAAAAGTATGTACGTATGGATGTCCCTAAAACGAGTGCATTTGTACATTATCTAACTATCTATCTTTGTACAGTATTTAGGAAATCGAATACCATTGCCCGATACCAGCCACCAATGATCCAGTCTGACATGGAAAACAACTGACAGAAGGGGCTGAGTGATCTCTAATGATGTAGTGCGTGTGGTGCCTCTTCTTACCTTGAGCAAACAGGGAGGAGGAGGAGGAGGAGGAGGAGGAGGGTCTATAAAAGAGCTGCTCTGATGCTTGGCTGCTCATGTTCACAAAGTGCAGTTTCTGTGAATAAAGTAAGACGAGGAGATTAGGAGGTGGGTTCATGCAGGCAGCTGCACTTGCCTGCTGGAATACAGGATAAAGATGAGTCCTCTTCCTCATCTAGACAGCTAAAACCGTAGAGAGGTGAAAACAAAGATTCTATGCAACACCACGTGTGTAGTCTTAAATGCCATTACTACTGTATGTAACTGCAAAATCCACACCTTCTAAAAACAACAGAATGTCACTGCTTTGATCCAACCCGTTATCTTCTATTGTATAAGTCTCACACTATAACTTGACCCTGAACATGAAAGTGAAATTTCCTCAACCGTGAGATCCCCCTGCTATTCCTTGTGACAAATCCCTGTGACTTCACCGTAAAATGATACACTCTGGCTCCTCTTTGCACTGTGAGCTCCTGTGAACGCCTGGTAGTGCTCCAGTCATTACTGAAGGCCCATTTCCTTGCTGAGATATCAGAGGTCTGGGCATGCCGCTGCAATAGCGAGGCTGCAGGCGGAGAAGGGGTTGAGCGAGGCATATCCTGGGGGCCTCCAACCACATCATGAGCAAGCAGGGATTCTGACTGCTCGAGCATGAAGTAGAAGCGGCCACACTTCATAAATCCTGCCCATCGTGGCACCCCACATAGTCGGGGATGCAAAGCCTGGGGGAACAAATGTGACTCGTGCTCTATACTTGCTTGTCACCTTATATTGTTCTTGTACAAAATGACAGTATATTCTCACTGCGATTCTGCCAGCAAATTGTGTTCAACCTCCCGAACACAGTGCTAAATAATCCCAAGGTTCCATTATGCTCCAGTCACCCATCACTTCTTTTAAGATTATTTTTTGGACATTTTAGGCCTTTATTTTTACAAGACGGCTGAAGACATGTAAGGGGGAGAGATAGGGGGAATGACATGTAGCAAAAGGACCATAGGTCAGAGTCAAACCAGTGCCTGCTGTTTAAAGGAGCAAACCTCCATATATGAGGGTGCGCGCTCTACCAGGTAAGCTACCCAGGCACCCAATCTTACAGTAATGTAAAGCTGTGAAAGCATGCATGTCCACCTTTACACTGCCTGGAAGAATAAGAAAAAAATAGAGGAGAGTGAACTCCTGCAGACAACAAATCAAGCCCAAAGCTGCTTAATTGTGTGAGTGAATAAATTACAAGTGATTGTGCTTTGTAATGAAGGCAGCGGAGCATATTGTGCAAATGCTCTGCTTTTTAATGATTTAATTAGAGCACCTCGTTCAAACTGGAGCAGAAAATTTCAACGTGGAGATGAGTGAGGAGCTCTGCCAGCAAACGGCACCGCGACTCAAGATCCTGTGTTAATTGCTGCAGCAGTCGACAGATGTGCCTCACATCTCTGCCCATTTCCTGCTTTATTAAAATTAGTTGTACCCCAAAGAATGCCAAATGTTGTCTTCCTGAGGTGAATGATTTACGACCACTAAGCGGCATCATGTCATTCTAATTTCCAACATTCTCTAGCCAGATTAGAGAGGATGCTGTCTGTGGCTTAAGGCAGTGTGTTAAATCATTAACTACAGCTATCGTCAACTGCTGATTTGTCCCCAAATGACAGCTGTAACATGTAATACATCCAACAACTAAACTCAAAGAAGTTATAGTTATATATTTATCTATTTTGTTAAGCCTCAACACACACCACCAGTAGATCTATTATTTTCACACCAACTGACTCCCTGATCGCACCAGAAAGTTTAATTTTTCAAGGCGGACTTCTCATTAAATAAGTAAACCAAAAAAAGTTCAGTAAAGTCACAGAGCCAGTTTGTCATGTGGACCAAAAGGGGACAGCATAATAAATGCTGTGGTGCTGCCCCAGCCCAAAAGCTGTGTCCCTCCACTGACAGCAGCACGGGCATTAATCACCTAACTCATTAAGACAATCTGCTCAAGTGCCCACAGCTCATAAACTCTGGAATAGACCAAAGTGACTGTTTTACCTCCTGAAGCATCTGCTTATTTATTTCTCAATACAGTCAGACTACCCATCCATTTCAGATGACACGGGGCTATGGCTGTTTATCTCCGTCATCTTTATTCATTGCGATAGACATTGTTTTTCTTCAGGTATCTGTAAACGATAAAAAGGAAATCTTTGTTTTGAATAACATTAGTGACCGAGGAATTGCACTGAAATTGCAAACAAGGAAATAAATTGATGCTTAACATTGATGCACTTCTCTCCAAAACAACACTGTTATAAAAATAAAAACAATGAGCAATATATCCTTCGAGAATGGTCCTGATTCTGTTGCCAAGACTAGAGCAGATTGTTGGCGGTAAACTGAAGATAGTGTAGCCTTAATGCTTAGCATTTCCATTACGTAAAATAGAAATATGTACAACACTTTGTTGGTACCGACTTCCAAATGGAATAGACAGACTTTTCTCATGTACAGTATATCACTGTTCCATCTCCAAGGTATAATATGCATGCTTTCAATGAAAGAATATTTAATGGTCACATTGAGGCTATAAAAAGATGTTCTGCTCACACAGACAATCTGATGCTCTCCCGAGGCTCCATTGAAGGGTGCAATCTTTTGCCATAATTACTCATTCTGTTGATGATACGTCTCTTCTGTAAAGGCTCTTTGTAATAAGTCAGAGTGAGTATCATCACAGAAGGTGTAAAAAAACAAAACAAATGCCAGCTGGGGTTAGGGCTAAAGTTAATTTGCTAACCACTGCCTCGTGGGACAGAACCTAGAAACAGAGGGGACAAACACAAAGAGAGAAATAGCAACCGCTGTGGTGAAAATGTGACCAAGATGGCTGAGGGAACATGAGGGTTTGGGCCAAATCAGTGGGAGAGGTGAAGGTAATCCTCTAACAAGCGGTGAAGGTGAAGGTAATCCTCTAACAAGCTCAGCGAGCAAAGAAAGGACAGAAAACTTTCATTGTGACAAAGTTGATTATGAGATGTTAAACCACATATGTAAAGAAAAGCTGCTTTTCCATATGACAACTAGAGCCTGACCGATAAAGGATTTTTAAGGTCAATACCGATATAAATATTTGGTTATTATTAAAATCCGATATGCCGATATATCGGCCGATATATTTAAAAAACATACAGCGGTACATATCATAAAGAGATTTCCCTAACATTAGTTATTTGTAGTTATTTATGAGTTCTCACTAAAATAATATTATAATGATTTGTTTTATTGTCACAACAGAACAGAGGAACATCAAAATATATGAAAGTTCTGATAAATAAAATGTATAAAAATACAAACTTAAGCTATGAAACTTAAAGTCCTTTGAACAAAAACACATTAACAAAAAGAAATCTGTGTCCCAACAGGGACGTTGTAGAGCGTCCTCTGGTGGACTAACTATGCAACGCCAACCCTCATTACATGGTTGACCATCCATTTTTATTTTTTAAATATTCATTTATCAGAATCATTTATTTGTCAATATGAATAATTTCGATGAATGAATATTTTAAAAAAATAAATTAAAAAAGCCTATATCGGTCGATGATATTGGCCCGCCGATATATCGGTCGGGCTTTAATGACAACAAAACTAATAGTGAAATATTTTGGAGGCAAATAATTAAAACAGTTGTGACATCAATAAAGATCCCCCTTTAAGCCCACCATGGCCCAGTGATGTGCCCAGCTTAAAGCAGGGTTAGTCCCCAAATCCAAGCAGTTGTCCCAAATCCTGCCCTAATTGTCTTGAAAATTAGAGCAGAGTCTCAAGAGCGGACTTTCGAGTGGGCAAGAGCGTGCGCCCTATGTAGGTTGAGGCCTTTGCAGCGGCCCGGGTTCAAATCTGACCTACGGCTCTTTGCTGCGTGTCATCCCCGTCTCTCTACCACCTTTCCTGTCTATCCATTGTCCCTATTAAATAGAGGGAAAGGCCCCAAAAAAAATCTTTAAAAAAAACTGTTCATGGTGATGGAGTCGTCATGCAACCAGCTCCCGTCAGCTGCTACATAGGCGGCTAGGCGTGTTTAGATAAATACGTATTGCTATTTTTCATTCATTCATTGTTGAAATGGAGGCTCAGGCTGCTGTCCCAGGGCCCAAAGAACACGGAGCTAAAAAGCAAAAACTTCTCTACAGGTACCAGGAGGACTGGTAGGTAAATACCCCTGGATTACTGCCGTTTTAAGTGATGCAAACACGTTTTGCAATGTATGTAGAGTTTGGTATTTCACATTTCCGATTAACAACTCTACAATGATATATACATCTGTGGCCATACGCAGATACGGGAAAAATATTACAGCAGCTTTAAATCACAATGTATACTTAATCTGACTTGACAGGGGACTGTAAATCTAAACCTGCAGTACGAAGGCTTACAAAGTCAAAGTGTGTGGTGCTGATTGTATAAGGGCTAATGTACGAGTTTGTGTGTGTGTGTGTGTGTGTAATAGTAATTCAGTCATACCCTATTGATTATCTGCAGTGAGGGGCACTGTGATAAAACCTCAGCAGGAGTTCTCTGCAATAAGCCATGTGCCAAACACAGGCTCTCTCCCTCACACATATATGGTCTGCTGTGTTATTGCTTCCGTGGTTTTGAAAGAGTATGGAATATGCTCAGTGATAAAAGCAGTAATACGTATGCTGGTATCGGTTCTTTTATGGGATTAACCAATTTGCTGTGAACACTTCCCAGATTAGTTTTATTTTTATTGTATTTTTATTTTAACACACATGTAACCTTTTTTCTAATCTATTATTCTGCATGTTTCATTTAAAGGTTGCAATCGGTTAGCTGATTGATTCCCCTCTGGTGAGTCCTCTCTTCCTAATCGATTCTTATCTCCCTGACCTTTGTGTCTCCTCCTGTAGACAAATGTGAGACATGCAGGTAAACATGAAAGAGAACAGCACGTAGCATCTTTCTGGCCAGCCTATTGGGCACACAGATTATAAAGAGTCCAATTAAATTTAATGTTATATGCTTTTAATTATTAATTTTCAGCCGCCGGGACCTTAGATGAAGATGAAAAGACTTTACCTACAGTTTGGGTGCCATGCAATATTTGGACGGAACGTGACCTCCATCTAGTGGCGGGAAGACAAACAGCTACCTCTGTACGTCACTGACGTAAAGAAAGCGTGGTCGGGTCGCTTTACGGTATATTTAAATTGGTAAGACCTAGAAATGGCATCCTCGTTGATTTGCAGCGAAACTCACTGCAGGTAAATAACTCCAAATAAAGGTTATTCATTAAGACATAGCCAATGGACCTAAATATCATGTTTGAACGGCTGTCTCTCGTTAGGGCAATGCTCTGGTGGGTGTTAGCCAGGAGACGTTAGCTGACAACTGGGATTCTGTCACTCTCATTTCAGGGTGAGTTCAGTGCTAAACAGAGATGTGAAGCAGTATGGAAAGAAATACTTGTTTGACCGCAATGAAGAGACGTGCTGGAACTCAGACCAGGTAACTGCAAACATAGTTATTGTAAACCGTGTGTATTATATACTAATTCCAATGGTAACTTACCCTATTTTTGCAGTTAGCTAATGTACATGAAACCGAGTTAGCTTACGTAGACATAGTTTTATACTTACACCAAATGATAATAATCAAACTGCGACTTTAGAACGCCACCAAAACTCATACAGTCTATACTTAAACTAGTCTAGAAGTGTAAAATGTTATTAGTTCTGTCAAAGATACTCTGTCTCTGGTTGTGTTTAGTCTTCTGAGATGTCCCATCACCGCCTTCCACATTTATTCTAGCCTCTTTTCTTGCATTGCATTGTGGGAGACTAGTGTACATCAGCAGTACTTAGTATGCATACTGGCTAATTAATGTATATTATATTTAGTCGATTCGCCATTGTAAACAGACAATATATTCAAAATTCTACTTAAAATTCCTATGTAGGATGGAATATATATATACAAACAATACAGTATATTAGAGCTGGGCAATATATCAATATTATTATATAGATACTAGACTAGATATTGTCATAGATTTTTTTGGATATTGTCATATCGTAATATGGCATAACTGGTGTCTTTTCCTGGTTTTAAAGGCTACATTACAGTAAAGTGCTGTCATTTTCTGAACTTACAAAACTGTTGTAACTGTTCTATTATTTGCCTTTACCCACTTAGTCATTATATCCACGTTACTGAAGATTATTTATCAAAAATCTCATTGTGTAAATGTTTTGTGAAAGCACCAATAGTCAACACTACAATATCGTTGCGGTATCGATATTGAGGTATTTGGTTAAAAATATCGTGATATTTGATTTTCTCGCCCATTCATACTCAAAGACTTCCCACAGACTCCTGGATGTTCATGGGAGTCATCAGTATCATGTCTTTGACAGGGTGAATGCCAGTGGGTGTGTCTGGAGTTCCCCCAATCTGTCAAGGTGTCAGAGTTGAAGGTCCAGTTCCAGGGAGGCTTCTCAGCAAAAACATGCAGACTAGACGGTACAACTCAGAGACCACATTTATCAACTTTAAACCTCGTCACAAATTGTTTCCTGATCTACTGCCTTCTCATCTTGTTGTTTCATACTGTTACCAACATTGTGTTAGGTGTGATAAGATAAGGTCAAGTATTTTCCACTTATGCTTCCCGCAGGTTGTCCAAAAGATGGGGCCTTTACAGAGATCAACCATTTTTATCCAGAGGACGACAACTCTCTTCAGATATCCTTCAGTCTTACTGTGCAGTATTTGAGATTTGATTGATAACCTTGTAAAGGGCCAATGCTGAATATGGAGGGAGCAACATTTCAAAAACCTTATATTTTCTACAACGCAATCATTTACCAGTAATCAAGGTAACTTTTAAATGTTACATTTAACTCTTTACTCAACTGCTTTAATCAGAATTTTACAACCAATGATGTGTGCCATGAACAATCATTACGCTGACCAAAACCACTCTATCAGAAAAATATTGGTGTTTCAGATAGTAACGTAATACTGTTCTGGCTTAATCCGTTAAAATGTAGCCCTTGGGTCTACACCAGGGTTTTAAACGCAGTTGAAGCTGTACCTGTCACTCTAGGAACGCAGTGTGTTTCCTGTTACCGCTGTAGATTGATGATTCATAAAAAGTATCGGACAATATTTTCCTGGACATGCTTCTCATTATTGCCATGCTTATCTTGTTCTTAACTCCACACCCACAGCTTTCCCATACAGGAGGCCCCTGCAGTGGACAAAGTAAAAATAATGTTTGAGAATAGTGCCGACTTTTTTGGGAGAATTATTGTTTATTCCCTGGATGTCCTGGGGGAAAAAGCCTCATGACTACTTTTTTTTAATCGTCTTGTGAGAGAGGAAATGACTCCTGAGTAAAATGCAGGATGGTGAGGTGGTACTTGGGAAACATGTCATCTGTGTTGCCACCTCATGAACTGATGTGAATGTGGCCTTTTTTTGGTATGGATGCGTTCGAGGATCTGTCGAGCCATCTCACTCTTCATTACTCAACCACAGAAGGCCTGGCATGGAGTCCAAATCAGAGTTTTAATTGTAGATTGAACTTGTTTCTTGTGATTATAAGAGCACTTGTAATGATGCAGTCTGAACTTATGTTGTGCCTTTAAGTTGAAGCGCCATTCCAGCAGAACACACATAAAAATAATCTTTTATTAAAACTCTGTTCACAGTCCACTTTTGCTGTCCTTCAGCCAAACAAAATAATTCTGCTGCGCAATGTTGCATTTTAGTTTAAATGTCTCTGCATACAAACTGATCTATTACAATGTCTTGTTATTGTGACAGATGTCTTGGTCATCTCACCGTCGAGGATAGCTGGTTGCAGATCTGAGATCAGCTGTGAGCCCAGATTTTCAGTTGACTTTAACCAGTGTCATGTTGTTGGCTTGTAGAGTTTCAGAATATGGTCCTCCAACACTTTCTGAACTAGGAAACAATAAATGAAAATGTTAATTTAGCAAAACATGTTTACAGTAACACCTTAAAAAAAACATTTCTCAGGTATACAAAGAGAATACATACTCTTTTTGTGTCCCAGGGCAACAGCCAAGGCCATTGGACTGTACCCAGAGTCAGACTCAATGGTCATGTCAGCCCCTTTGGCTTAGAGAGAGTATAGTAATGGCAGTTAAAAAAGCATTCAAACTGAATTTGTCAGTTTATCATGACTTTACATCATAGACATGCAATGTACCCAAGAGTGCCTCTACACATTTGATGTGGTTCCCTCGTACAGCATAAAGAAGAGGAGTCCCGCCGTTCTGAGAATAAAATACATATCACGTTGTAGTTGTATTTTGTTAACTATACATTTATCTTAATGTGTGTTGGCTTGCCATAACTAATACTGTACATCTTGTGGATTGGTGATGGCATGTCAGACATAAAGAAAATCATTGTGTACCCAGTCGTACGTGTTTATGTCTACTCCATATCTGAGAAGAGACTCCACAATGTCCACGTAACCCCCAGAGCTGGCCAGTGTCAGGGCAGTCTCTCGCTCCCTTGCAATTGCCTTGGGGTCTGCGCCCTAAAACAAAAATCCCATAAACATTGATAAGAGTGCATTTTGACATGTGCGTGACTTTCTGGACAGCAGTCTCTTACTTCTAACCTTTTCCAAGAGAAAATCCACCACTGCTTTCTCTCCAAACACTGCTGCCCACATGAGAGGCGTAAAGCCCCGCTCGTCCTGTTTGCTCAGCAGTGAACTGTCTGCAAAATAAAGTAGGTCACATCCCATCAGTAGAAATTTTGTACAATTCAATGCCAGACACAGTTTGCATTCTGTTATACTGCTTAGTGACATCCAAATTCCTCACCTTTACTCACGTGTGCAGCCACTTGTGAAACCTCGCCTTGAGCTGCCAACTGGTGTATGGACAGAGCTGCATGGTGGAAATAACTTCATATGCTCAACACAATACCATGATTGCTTGTCTAGCACATCATATTGTCCTTTGCCAGTACTTACAGTCTAATGTTGCTGGGCGTACTGTAACCTCATTCCCACGCTGCTTGTTGGTCAGAGTGGTGGGGTGTATGAACAAATCATCTTCATCCACATCCATGTTTTCTGGAGACACTGGGCCAAGCAGATAAACCACAGCCACGTCAGTGCATGGAAGCATTCTCTGTTTAACTCATTATTTTAAGACTGCAAACATCGGGTTGACAACAGATGTTACATAGAAAAAGATAACGTGTCAAGAAAGTGTTCACGGGAAGGGATCTTATATTAAAAGATCAAATATAAAAGGCACAGATACCATTGATCCTCTCATCTCTGGACTCGGAAGGACAGACATTCGCGTCAGATGACTGAATATTTTGGCCATCTGCAACCTCTTCATCACCTCTGGCTTGCATCATCACTACAATCAAAACAAAACAAGACATGGACTAGCTAATAAATAAAGTGGTACAGCCCTCAAAAGTAGCCACAATTAGTTCATAAAGCAAACGCAGCGTTGTCCACTCACCACATCCAGCTTTACAGTCTAATTTGCGCTAACTTCCTTTTGGACAAACTGAAAGTAGATTATTTCGAGTCGCACGATGGGTCCTGCTGGAAGTGCACGACATGTACCGAGATACATTACTTGTCGCTCAGTTGATTAGCTTTTTAATAAATCATTTATTTTAACAAAATAAACGAGTAAACGTTGGATTCAACCGGTGTAACGCATCACTGCGTTACTCTTTGAAGGAAGAACTTATATTTCATAATCGTTATTTCTGTCCGGAATATTGTCGTGTGACACATGACAACAACAATACGGAAGAAGCAATAATCAGCTGACACATTTCATGTACAACTGCTTTGTGTTATTATCAGTTTATAACATACCCAGCCTACATTATGGAGGACCAGGAGATGCAACTAAAAGTTAGACGAGGTAAATATTAGTTTCATTTATCAGCATACAATTACCTCATTGTTACCTTGCAACGAAGCCAGTAGCTGTTAGCTCGCCTTATAGCCGCTAAGCTAATGCTATGTTTACGCCGCTGTTTGTTCATGTCCCATGCTGTTGGATGTTTCCCTCTGTTTTTCTTTTCTTTTCCTTACACTGGCCAGGTGTTCTCTGCATTTGTTTGTACGTCTTTGATCCCACAGTGACTGACAAATTCACGGAGAGCATGTACGTGCTAGCTAATGAGCCGTCAGTGGCTCTCTACAGACTGCAGGAACACGTCAGAAGGTCACTGCCTGAACTGGTGCAACACAAGGTATGCACCCTGTGTCATAGAAGGATAACCAGCCGCAAAACATGTTTTAAAATCGTCTTATTACAATAACCTGAGAGGAATATGTGTATCAAGAAACAAATACCACAATATGTGGACTAATAATACATACAGGAAACAACACAACCCTCACCTGTCTGTAGATAGCATCATCAGTGTGTTTGCTACTCAATAAAGACCAGAGTCTTTTAAATCAAGTAGTTAGAACTGAGGTATGCAATAGTAAATAAGTAACATGTATGAATTCTGATTTAACCTGTATTTCCCCTAATTGGCTGGTGGCTTTTATTGCTTTGTGACTTATTTTCAAGCATAGACATAGAACAATATTCGGTTCTATGTCTATGTTTTCAAAAGCTTTTGTGTTTGTTGTCAAAGTTGTCATCCACTTTTAAATCAGAAGACAGCATTAGCAATGGAGGTCGGTGTGTTTGGTGGTGAAATGTTTGCTTTGTTGTCAAATGCTCTGGACAGCAACTAATAGTATGGTTTTACACCTTCTGAATATTTGATGGTAGTTTTTTTTTGTCATACCTCACACAGACAGACATGCAGAGTTGGGAGGAGCAGAGTCAAGGAGCAATCTACAGTGTAGAGTATGCATGCAGGTGAGCAGAAGCATAGACCTGCATACAGTATTTGCAGAACGCAGGCATTGTCATGACTTTTAAAGGTTTTAATGGTGCTCTTTGGATGCTTTTATATAGACCTTAGTGGTCCCCTAATACTGTATCTGAAGTCTCTTTTATATAGACCTTAGTGGTCCCCTAATACTGTATCTGAAGTCTCTTTTATATAGACCTTAGTGGTCCCTAATACTGTATCTGAAGTCTCTTTTATATAGACCTTCGTGGTCCCCTAATACCATATCTGAAGTCTCTTTTATATAGACCTTAGTGGTCCCTAATACTGTATCTGAAGTCTCTTTTATATAGACCTTAGTGGTCCCCTAATACTGCATCATAAGTCTCTTTTATATAGACCTTAGTGGTCCCCTAATACTGCATCGTAAGTCTCTTTTATATAGACCTTAGTGGTCCCCAATACCATGTCTGAAGTCTCTTTCCCAAAATTCAGCTTTTGTGCAGAATTACAGCCACTAGAGCCAGTCCCACAATGAGGTTTCCTTAGTATTTGCCATTTCTGAGTCTGCTGCTTTTTGAGGTGGGGGCTGAGGGCTTGGCCTTGACCAACTGCCATTGCTCATTTGAAAGTCATGGGTGGGCCAAGTTCTCTGGGAGGGCGAAGCAGAGAAAGGGGAGGATACCTTGCCCATGACCTCATAAGGGGCAAAATTCCAGCTCGGCCCATTTGAGCTTTCAATTTCTCAAAGGCAGAGCAGGATACCCAGGGCTCGGTTTACACCTATCCCCATTTCTAGTCACTGGGGGACCATAGGCAGGCTGGGGGAACTCTTATAAATAAATAATAATATAAATAAAAATCCTCATAAAGTGGCATTTTCATGCCATGGGACCTTTAACACTTTGATCTGTTGCAGTGCCGTGAAGAGCATGACGAACAGCAGCTTGTATTTCAAAAACATTGACGGCCTCCTCCGTCAAGCCATCAGCATGAAGGAACAGATAAGCAGCTCTCAAGGACGCAGGTAGGAGGCAGCAGTGAACATGCTGACTGAGCCGTGTGTGTGTGTGTGTGTGTGTGTGTGTTTGTGTTAAGAAAAAGCCTTCTTGTAAAAAGCCACAAAATGTACAAATTTAGATGTTCACCAACATTTGTCTAGTGGCAAAGTTAGCTCTTGGGGCTGAAAGGTTACATATGTGTAATGGAACATATCTCTGCAAAAAAGTGTAAGTGTAATATAAGGGTGTTTCTTAATTGGCTACATACCTTGTACTTGCCTGTATCAGTACAAAGGTTGTTTCTTCAGCCATTTGGACGAGGGACAGTCATCATTTGAGGTTTTCACACACTTTTATTACACTTACCAAACAAAAACAAATCATTGACATAATTATTGCCAATATTTAAATAAGTCAGTTGATTATTATAGGCTATTACCTTTTTGGCCATACTCCCCACACCCATCCACTTTTGAGTCCTCGTACTCGTCATGTTTTCCTGAAACTCTACATACTTGACTGATTTGAGAGTAAAATTAAGAGACATAAGTGATTTGCATTTATTCTTTGCATAATTTCATACCTTTGTCCGTTGTTTTTGTTTTATTTAATCCCATCATTTATTATTAATTGTATATCAGGTAATATTTTGGGACATCAGCTAATATGTGTTTTTTCTTTTCAGTTTTATTACCCCCAATAACTGCAAAATATTTATCAGGCCTGTTCTGAACTCTTTTGTAGTTAATGGGAGCTTCACCTTTTGTGTGTTTTATTTGCCTTGTTTTTCCTTTGCACCTGCATGAAGCTTACATGATGTGACCCCCTCACCCAGTTCCCTTGTCTCTGCTCCACATGCCCCTTCCACTTCCTCATTACCTCTGGACTGAGGTGTCCAAGGTTAGTATTACCTCCAGACATGACATAATCACAATCAGGCCTGTATTATTTCCTTCTTTCAGAAAGGTTTAACATGTGTATTTAAATGACATTTAAAGTTAACAGGTGTTTGTGAACATCATTGTAATCTCCTTTTCAGGTGTCAAAACACATCCTACTTTTAATCTGAATTATATCTTCTGAAAATTAATTTATGCTTGATATGAAATCATTGTTGAACAACACATAACAAAACACATCTGCACACTGTGCACAAATATTTGGCAAAAAGCCATTATATACAGCAGAGTAAAGTATTGACATTATTACAATGAAAGCTATACATTTGCCAGGTTGATTCTTGGGCAACACTGGAGAGATTTAAATCAAACTCATTCATACAAAAACACTACAAATCATACAGGCATTTGTGCTGAACATGGTTTTCATCAAATTAAAAATGCTTTGTAATCTGATCAGGAGAAATCAGTTGATAATGGGGAAAACTTGGGTACGCCTTTCAAGCTCTGTCCCATTTTTGTTTGTGTAAAAAGGTACAAACTGACAGTTCAACATCGGTCTGAGATGACACTTGTGTTAGCAGTCCTCTAGTGATGCTTAGAAGGTCATCAGTTTCTTTAACGACAAGCTCAGCTTCCCTTATGTCACACAAGAGTAGAGTCTTTTGCGGAAATCCCTGACTTGCGTGCAAGTACACTCCTCATCTCGTTGTTGACCCCATTCCAGGGTTTAGCCTGCGCCTGGAGTAAGCCAGATTCAGTAGACAGGGTCCTGTGCATTCGGGGACCACTGCCAGCACTGCTGTAGCCGTCTTTATCACCAGTGTGGCCCTGGGAACCTTCAGCAGGGGAGTACTGCTGTTGCTGGTATTGTTGCTGCCTCGGGTTGCCAGACTGAGGGTATGAGATCTGATGCTGGAGGTGAGACTGGCTGCGCTGCATCCGCGGTTTGTCCACGCCAATTTTCAGCTCGCGGTGGCGGGAGACGGGCACGCTGCTGCTTCCGTGGTCATTCTGGAAGAGGGTGTCACGGTGGTCGCTGTGATAGTGCTTGGTACTACAAGAAGCTTTGACCAGCGAGTGGATCACAACGACCAGTAGGATTAAGATCCCAGAGGCGAGTACGCAAGCACTTGCAATGCCTGTCTCCACCTCAAATATGAGCAGCATAAAGATGGACATAGCTGCCAAGGAAGAGAGGAGGGGAATTAATATACACAGAAACACTAAATGACCTGCAAGAAGTGTTCATATTTTATTTGATTCATCTGTTATTGGCCACATTACTTTAAACAGACCTCTGAAAGTGTTTCATTTTTTGCTTACATCTGGGTTTTCTGATTTTTTCTTCCTAATTTAAGCTTTATTTTTATTTCCACATTTCTTCCTCCTCATCACAACAATTGGATGCTTTACAAAAACAAGAAGTGCATGTAATGTTGTTGTAATGTCATTTAAAGGCTAGCTGTTCTTAGCGGAGTTGTCCTATGTGTATCTCCAGGAAAAGGACTATGGACTCAGGCATGCTAAAGGAAGGGGGAGACAAGAGCAGCTCCGGGATGTGACGGGACTTCCTGAGTTGTTGGTGTTGCTTCTACAGTCCCTTGCTCTATTACCTCTTGATTGAGACTGAAGTGGGGTCATAAGGGCAACACCTCATCACAATGGAGTGACTGCCTCCACTGACCCCCCCATCCTCCCCCCGTACAAGCCGCTCAGTGGAACAGAGCACCACAGCACTGCCAGGTTCAGCATTAAAAACACTTAAGTCATGGACGCTGCTCAAAGAATGCATTGTTCTCTTGGACTCGCTGGACGGGCCAGAGAGAAGCAGCCGTGCTGCTTTTGCCTCTGCTGCGCCGCTTTGGACACTAGTTTTTAAGTCTTTGTGAATTTTTTTGTTGAAGGCTAAAGATTAAAAGAGTCCCCTGCATGCAAATTATAAGAGCTTAACACACTTACACAAGGAAAACGTACAAAAATGTGCCAGAAGGCAGGAACCGAAGCCCAGTTCTACTTTATTTCAGAATCAAATATGACATGCCCGTTTGGGCAACATGTTCTTACAGAGAAAATCCAGAATCTTGACAAAAAATGAAAATCTAGTTTTTCATCCTTACCTGCCAAGTAGACAGAAACCCCCAGGCAAAACAGTCCTATAGCCACGTGTCGTACAGCTCTGCTATCCAAAAGAAACCAGTCTGCTCTATTGAAACAGATGTCATATGGTTAATGTCAGACATGTTTACACTTTAAAATTGCTACTTTGTTTTTTCTTAACAGTGCATGAATGAAGATGATTTTATGCAACAATTTCTGTGTTGACAAATTCCTTTTCGTTTTGTCTCAAGTGCACCTTCTTTGCTATGCAACCCAACTTTTCTCCATCTTTTATTTTTTTTATTCCTCCCCTGATAAGTTCATAACTGTAAGTCCTAAAACATTTGATTATGAATTACATGGGTATGTTTAAATGCTATTTAATTTGTAAAGCTCATTATTATTCCCATTTTTTTCTTCAGTAGGGAGGTCCTGGGGTATGCTGTTGGATTTGAAAACCAACGTGGGAAAGGGCCAGCTAGAGGCTGTGTGCTGGGTGCATAATGAGAGGAAGGCCATTGTTTAGATGGGATTCATAGGGTTTGAGAGGTGGGGGTCGGCAAACAACGTTGCAGTACAGGCCTCTTCACTCTGACACATAAGGAAAGCTATTTTAAACAACTGTGTTTTCTTTTAATGAAACGTAATGCAGTCAACCAGGGTCCGCTGTGGTTTACCGAGAACAATTAAAGAAGATTGTGTGGACACAAGAACACTAACCAGATAAATTGTATGGTTCCCCCTCCCAACGGTGTTGTACACTGACTATGTGACCAGAAAATAGGTCTAGGATGCAATACAACACAATGCAGTTGCATAGCCTTTTAGGAATGTATACTATTGTTAAAGCATTATGTTTTTGAAAGGCATTGATTTGAATCTGGGGTTTTATGTACTTTATTTGTTTTGCGTTATATTGATCGTTTTATTATTTACATATACAGACAAAAAACACCATTTACAAGATTTATTACAGGGTTGTATTGGATTAGGCTATTACATAACACAACACATTGGGTATCGCCTTAGTCATTCAGTGCAGTTAAACAATAAGGGTATAAGTGATATATAACGTTTGCTTAACAGTTGCCACTGTAGCAAAAAGTGCCACTTACAGGCTATAATGCTAAAATGTAGTGCATCAGTTACACAAGAACGTTTAACAACGTTTGCCAACAGACCAGACCACATGAATGGAGCAAGGGTGGGTTTCATTGCTTATAAATGTAACTTTATACGTGTTACAGAAATAGTGTGTTATTGTATCATTGTAAAACGTATCGTGTTGTTTTAAAGGCCTTAAAGCAAAACTACGCTTGCTCATAATTGTCCATTTCCAGGTGCGTCATAGCCTACTGCAATTAGCTGTAATGCGACAGGTGTGTTTTAATCATGTCACCTGGCTGGCTGTTGCTGGGGAAACTGGAGCGGCATAATGCAAGTGAGTGAAGCGGCTGACAGGCCTGTCGCAGACAGTAGAAGAGGTGCGTTACATGCAGGCTAAATACCTTTCAGTATCCTGCTCTCCTCTGCAGACCTCTGTTGAAAAGTAGCTGTGGAGAAGACACACCACCACAGAGCTTAAATGAAGGGTGAGAGAGAGAGCGGAGAGCACCGTGGAGACGGGCAGCAGGACGGCCCAGATATGAGCGGGGATGAGCGAGGACGTGGACGGGGGAGACTCCTTCACTGCCGTCTGTTGCGACTGAAGCTGGAAAATCAAAATAACCGATAAAACAGACATGACAGCCGATAACATCCCCAGTAAAGACAGAACTATTAGCGACCGCTGGCTGTACTTGGACGTCATCTTTTTTCCTAAATCTCAGGCGGTCAGGTTTCTCCTACAAAGTTTTTCCGTCAATCCTAAAGTCCCCCAAAAAAATGCACTGGCATGTATGATTCAATCAGTCTTCCTCGGTCCGTTCGGGATGAATAGTTTCCTCTCCAACATGGATTTTTGCAGTAGTTTGCCTGTTGTGGTACAGCGCCCCGCTGCTCAGTCTGAGCATGTGATGGACTTCAAATCCCCAGATTAAAAACTTCGCAACAACAATGGACTTTTTTCACTTGGATCCACGGAAACAATGCGTTGACGCGCTCTTGGGTGAGGCAGAGACAAAACGCAGTGACAAAACCAAGGCCATTAAAGCGATGCAGTCCCACAGCGAAGTTAATACAACTTAATTTAACGGCTTTCTTTTTTTTTTTTTAATGTGTACATTTCACAAACTTTAGCCTACTGGAAGCAACTTCTACGCTCCAAAACAACATACATGAGGTTACTCAAATATGTCCTTATGAATTGAAATCCATATTTTATTTCCTAGGCTAATAGATTAGCCTACTTCTTATGATGTGATAGCCTTTGTATCCCTTATAAAGCGATTAAAGGATTATATAACCCTTTTCAACGGGCTGTTTTAATTGTCTGCCACAAATACTAGAAGAAAAGTGACATGCACTTCATATGATAAAGAAAAATCCAATGCGACTCCCAAGTCCAGAAAGTTGTTCCTGTGCAAGATGATACCACGGCAGGTGTGCATTACAGCAAACGTTTGAGGAATTTTAGCAGCGTCCACTTCATTGTAGAATACCTCTTTTATTCTTCGCCAAGCTCCCCAGACTCTCTGAATCTAATTACATTTTCACTGTTGCCGTGGAAACATGCAGTTTATTAGGGATGCGCGTTTTCATTGCATCCATTTATTTTACAATAAACAGTGCACTGTACCTTTATTTTTACATACATATTGCAACCACATTATTAAAAAAAGTTACTTGTCCAGTATTTGCCTGATTCATTAGAATTCATATTTTAATGTTAACTTCATGGCTTCACTCCACATACCACTGCTGGACTGCAAACACCTTGACACACTTAAAGTCTGTGAAGTGTTTTACAGAGGCCTTATTGTTCTGTTAGAGGTTGGGGGTAGTAAAGGTGTAGCCCATCTGTTCTGTTGAGATGTAGATAAGACTGTAGCTATAAAGGTACACAATGTGAACAATTGCTCTCACACATGTACACTGACCATGGAGTCTATTTCTGAATTCAACAGCCTCACCACATGCTCGAAAAGGACCGATGCTGATCTTGTCGAAAGCAGAAGTGAGAAGTTTCAGGAAAATGAAGAAAAAAAAAATGGACTTGATGCAGATAGTTCTCAAAGGCACCTTTATCTCTCTACTTGCTGGCTCTTGCCTTATATTCATTCGTCATATTTAATAACAGTGATTGTAATTCAGTTTCCAGCTTGTTGGAGCTCTAACAGTGTTTAGAGGAAATGTATGAAGAGCACACTTGCATAACAGAACTCTGAGGAGAAATACTATGTATATGTGTGTGTATATACAGTATATATATATATATATATATATATATATATATATATATCCCCTGCAGGTGATTAGCTTGCAGACAGGGGTTGGTGCTATTCTCTGTCGGATTGATGGCACCCATGCAGATGAATCCTGGAGGTAAAGGCTGTGGCAGTCTGCAGGGATGTTGCTAACTATTGCATCAGATGCACCGTCTGAGTTACCTCTTGGGGATATTTTACTGTGTGTGTGAGAGAGAGTGTGTGAGAGAAACAAAGTTGTTGTCCACACTTCCAAAGATGATCTGTGTTAATAAATGTGTCACTATATTATTTTTAGGAGTACATTGTGTCACATCCCGAAAATAGCCAATAATGCAGCTCATGCAGTGATTCAGTTATTACCTCTAAATATATCTATTAAGCTGACAGCATGTCTGTTTTCCATTAGTGTCTTAGCTTTGTTTTGCTTTTACCGTCACATCATTCACTTTCATTAGTGGTACCCAGGGACAGCGAACGAACTGAATAAACACATGTTAACATGTCTAACAGGTCTATGCAGCAGTTTGGACACATGGAAAATTGTATATAACTGATGTATTCATGTTTAATTTGTGTTTTTTTTATTTGACATGCACAGTAGGTGAACACAATATAAGCTTGTATTGAATGTGTGTTGAGACTTTGAGAGTTGTTGATTGAACTCGGGTTATTCCGGGTGCTGTAACTTGTGGTGTTGATGAAATGAATCATAGCCTAGTGTTAGGTGTTCCCGTAATTGTGTCCGACCAATAGGCCGGTATGTAGAGAGGACTAAATTGCAATCATAGTCTCAGTTCACAGCCTCGGTTAGGATTCAGTTTAATAACCAATGAGAATGCAGCAGAATTTAACCCTAATGTAGGGGAGAGACACCTGGTCATATACTGATGATACTGGGAGACTAATATAGATACAGTATATGACACTTAATTAATCTGTAGGGAATTAGTGACATTTCAGCTGAGTGAATGCCTGACAATTTATTTGAACCTTCCTCCTTTGATTGGAGGACAGTCTTTTGACCCTTAAGCCAACTCTTATGTGCACTTTTTTTTAAAGTAAGTAATCATACTTATTCAAACAACACGTTACTGATCTAATGACCCATTACTGAAAAGCATTTGATGTGTGCCAAGATTAAAGTGACTCAGACATTCATTTTCAGAACATGTTGATGTGAGATGAGATTAAAAAAACATTTGTTGTGTTACTTTGCTGCCATTAACTGCTTTAAAGCAACACTAGGGGAGTTTCCCCACTTTGGTCCCCCTACAGGTTGGAAGTGGATTTTTCCCTTTATGTCTCATTGGAACTATGGATCCGCTACCCGATCTGGCAACTTGCATAGTGCCGTTAATAGCCGGTAGAGAGACGCAAAGCGAATGTAGAAGTGTCGTTCACCCTGTTAAACCACTGAAACGATTTTGGAAACATTATTTTAAGGTACAAAATGTTCACTTGTGTTGCTTTAAAATGCCAATAAGAGTCCCTGTGTAATTCCTCTAATTTCACACATCGAGTGCAGTTTCAAACCTTCAATCAGTAAGGGATCTTGCAAAATTCCATTCAAATAGTAATAAGAGATTGTGTCTTCAAGGCGAGGGTTCCCACCCTGGGGATTGAGACCCCCCTGTGGGGTCGTGAGATGAATCTAAGAGGTCATGAGATTACTTTCAGGGTAGGAAACAAGAAAAAGTTCTGTTGCAAAAAAATTACATATATTTGTTCATATATTTGTTCAACTCATGCAACCGGTTGGGTTGCAAGTAGATATTAGTTCATATTAAGGGCTCACTGGCAAACATGTTGAATGTCATTTAGTCAACATTGAAATAAACATGCCTTTGGAATATATAGTCTATATGCTTATGAAATAAATCCTGAAATAAATAAATAAGCAATAAATATAGGAATAAATGTATATTACAAATACAGTACATGAGTTAATGTAGTTCCATAGATCTAAATAAATTTAGATAAAACATGTTTTTATATTATTAAATAAAAAGGACGTTTTCCAAAAGACTCTTTCTATTTATTTCAGGGAACTTTTGTTTTCTAATGCCACATTTATTTCCCAGCTCTTTACATTCCCATAGATACAATTTAAAGGAATGGGGTTATATTCAAATGTATGGGGGTGGTTATCTCTCAGATTCAGACCAAAGCAAGAGTTGAGTTAGCAGCTGTATAGTAATTAGAATTTAGCCAGCGCAAAGTAACCCAGCGCCTCATTTATATCAGGATTTATTTTGAATTTTTATGGTCATACCCCCTGGATTCATGGTCTCTTTCATTTCCAAAACACCATACAGTATAGCCTCATTTTATATTTATTATTATTAAATCATCACCACCCTTTAGGTAACTGAAGAGACACAACTGCACTATTTATATTGCTCTTGAATTAGAGAAGATTGTTGCATTACTCAAGTGGTAATAATCTCAAAGCTTTAACAAGAGAATAATCTCACCACAATCTGATCTTGATGTTATTATCTTATAAAATTATAATAAAATGATTTGTCTTGATAATCTAGATTTCATTTAAGAACTGTATTAGGAGATAACCAATGATGCCAGTGACAGTCTGGTAGGGTGGTTTCCAAAACGTGGTCCTGGAACCTCCAATAGGCCAAGATAGGAGCGGTGGTGTTCATTAAAATGAATAATGGTTCAATCTTCAGTCATAGTAGGCTATCTTTTGCACATTTACATTTTTGTAATGTAATGTGATTGTGTGGATGCAAATCACTCATCACAAAACAAGACTTTCCACTACTACTTGTCCCCTCCCCAACTCTTGAGTAATGAAATTCTCCACAAAATCAAAACTACTTCATAAAATAAAAAAACACGTGGGATACAATCTTACCAAATGGTTGGTGTCTGCTCTGTAATACGGATCATGTTAGTAGCCCTACATATTGATAAAACACAGTGAAGTGTAGTGTAACTTCGGTGCCAGCCTTGAGTGACTGGTGCGTGTGGAGGCGGTTTGGGGGGGGTGTCCAATGGCGCGGCTGGGGGGGCGGGCCATGATGACAGTGAGAGGCAGGCAGCAGCAGCCAGCTGTTGGAAAGCAGCGCTCCTCAACCATCCGCTACTACTGACCAGGTGGATATATCTCACATCAGCCCGAGACCACAACACCAGACTTCCTTAAGACATCTTTGTTTTTTTTGTATTTGCGACTTTTCCTGTCGGTTTGGTTACGACCCACCGGGTGAAACTCCGACAGAAGGAGACCGAGAGCAGGTGAGATGTTTTATTTTGCTATTAAAGCTTGTGTAGTCAGATTTTTAGTATCTCTGTTGTTAAATCCTGTGTGGACAAATTTCTGGCATATAGCCGTTAGTGACTACCTGTTGCTGTGTCATTGAACGCAGCGTATAGATGAGGCTATATTAGACAGGGATGCTCGGCAACTCGGGGACAGACTGGCTATTCTTAAACAGTCTATTTTGAGTGACGTCAGCAATTTATCAGGCCTAATTATCCGCCAACATTTCTTTAAGCAATTTATTTTTACTGTTTTTATTTTTAGCGTCGAATAGCGTTCCTTGGATATTAACCTAGACACATCCCATGACTCCTCCATCTTTCTCATCCCTTCAACTTGTTGCCTTTTTTCAATCATTTCACTGGTCTCGTCCAAAATGTGCATTATTTGCTCTCATATTTTTGGGAGTATAAGATTATTCTTCAAGATGTCCCTTTTTTGAAACAAATGTAGCCGTCTGCCAGACTTTGTCAGTTGTCATTAAGGTGTCTCTCATCTTCAGTTACTTCAGTCACAGTGAATCAACTTTATAAAGTCATGAAACATATAATCATTCATGGAAATGTTCCGCTCATGTCTGCGTGTACTATTACTATTCTGGCTATATTAAGGCAATTCAATTATCTCCTGTTAAAATTAGACAAATATTTCCTCACCATTACTCTGCAAAGGCCTGGTGAGTCCATGGACTGTCTAACCCTGAAGATGACACACACACACACACACAGGCACATGCATTTATTTTGATGTATTGATGCGTTGATATTACAATTACATTCTTCAGCTTTGAACACCAAAGAAGACTTTCTCTTCTTAAAATAATAGAGGTTTCTGTTTTGATTTGATCTTTGGCACTCACCCTGGTGACCTTTTGGATTTCTGTCTTGGTTCACGCAAAATTTGGTTCCAGTTCTGGACCTGGTTTCCCATTTTACCATCTTAACTCAGGACTTTGATGTGACTGGCACGGCAGTGACTGAAATGACTTCAACAGCAAAAAAAGGCAGCCCGGTTAGGTGTCGTCCACACAGCTGAACTCCTGCTTTGCACTTAGGCTCACTAGATCAGTAGGGTGCAGCAGTCATGCAGCTTCTCTTTTGATTGCTTTCATTGTACAATCAATACATGTATGAAAAATAATATTTCACAGAGGTGCAGAAGCATGCTCTACCTCGCTAACTAAACGGATTATTGCATTTTACTTTCTGTTTTCAACACAAACTTTTCCCTTTGACTTGGCTGTTATAGGAATCTGCTTTCCCATCATAGAGTATAGCTTCTTTCGGCTAATATGCTTGCACGTGTTTAGCATGTTTTTGACACATTATCAAGCCATCATGCTCTAAATGACTCATGGAAAGAAAACCATCGTACCAGAACCCCCAATATTTTAGAAATGCCCTACTTATTTCCCTTTTCATTCATGCGTGCAGTTCACTGCAGCAAGAAAAACCACCAGTGTGAAATACATGAATTTGAATCTTTTTTATAGTCTATGGTTTGAACTGATTGAACCTATTGAAATGATCTTGTCTGTTGATGCACAAGATTTTAGTTTGCATGTGCATTGTTGTCCCAGTGATGCCCCCAGTGTTTAGCCAGGAGCTCCCAGGGTATGCCAGAGAGCATGCTGAGTGCCGCTGTGTGTCTGTGCTCAGTTTTTTCCACTGTCTAACCACTGGGAAGGCGTCTGACAAAGATGTCCTCTTTCCCTATAGACCCTAAGACCCAGGGGCAAGTGTGCATGTGTGTGATCTCACTGCCCTATTACAGGACACACAGCAATTCTGTTTTTACATTCAAATCATTCATATGCGTTTGATACTAGCTGAGAGGTTAAAAAAAGTCTACCATTTTATTTCATTTCCACGTTTGGTGGTTCAGGAGTTGAGCTTAGAGATGAATGGTCACAGGCAGCAGATGTGTTCTGGTGCATTCACAGACTTCAAACCGCAGTTGTTGTGCGGGAAAATATCCAGAAGTAGCAGATGTGTGAGGGACAGCCGAGCCTTTCCTGCTTGTCTGGGCCTTTAGGCCTTCAACAAAATAAACCACATAGAGTTATATAGCTAACTCCACCAGTTTGGCTGGAGGTGTAGCTATATATACCCTAATCGTGTGTTTTAACAGAGCTGCTGTGATAGTCCTCGTTTGGTTGTATCTGAGAGGAGAGAAACTGTCTGTAAAACCCCTAAGATAAAGATCTTTCTGCCCTGTTTAGAACACGTCCCACTTCCCTCTCTTCTCACTATTAGCATGCCTTGATATGAGGATAAATGGTCTCACTTCTGAGATGGCGCAGCTTGACGTAGTGTGAGTTCAATTGTTTGTGGTGTGGCTGTAAGTGTCAACAGACCAGTACTGGTTTTGCGGTCCCTGCTTGTAAGCGTAGGCTATTTGTCTGCAGTGTGTCCTGTTTTACCGCTGAGACAGCGACAATGACAGGTTCATCTGTAGTTATCCCTGTTGAGGTGAGGTTGAGGTATATCTGCATCATATTCAGTGCAGTGGATATCACAGGACTTTATAAGGTAATAAGAAGGGCAAAAAAGAGGTGGATTCTTCCAGAAATGCCCCAAATGCCTTTGTGCCAAGCTTACGTTGAGGGAACTTTAGGGGTCGTGGGAACACAGGCGCCATATCCGCTCAGGAGGGACAGGGGACTAAATATAGAAAAGTCCAATACATGTCCAGTATAAAGGGGAAAAACCAGTGAAAACTGCTCTGGGCTTTGGAGAAGCACTGTATGGTCAGGTCAGAGGAGTCAAACCACCACTAGTTATACGCTTATAGAGGTGTGTAAAATGGAAATAACATACGGCAAATTTACGTATGCGTTTGATTTAGTGTTTAATGAGTTTGCATCAAAGTCACTTTGTGGGGGTCACCCATAATGCATAATACATTTCTCTAGTGTCCAGCTCTATAAGGGACAGGAGCCAGGTGTATCACAAAAAGGGACCAAGTCAACCACAATCCATCCATGTCTTTGCCTTCTGCTTGCTGTATTTCTGACCTGGCTGTGCATGAGAGAGGAGTGGGTGGCTTTTTAGCTTCAGCCATCTTTCAAAAACACACCGTTTTCCTTTTACTGTTTGGTTTTAGCTATTGCCTGCTGAACCTTTAAAAGGAGCTATCGACTGTATTTTTAACCCTGTCTCTTGGGGCCGTGCGGTGCAGCCGAGCACTGAGCTGCTGGCCCGAGGGTAACCCAGACTGTGGGGGTGTCATACTGTGTGGACTGCTGGCCTGGCAAGGGCCTCTCTAACTTTAGACCGCATCGCCTCATAGTTTTAAAAATAAAAACCCCGCCCTTGCCAAAGGGGAAAAGGGACTTGAGTCACTTAAACCAAACATTTTCCCACCAGAATTATATGAGCGTGAAGAGAAGTATTATTGAATATTTGTGCTGTTGTTATTGTAAAATGTACACGCATATACACAATAATATACCATTAGTTCAGTGGCCATTGCATGCAAATGTTACACAAAAGAAATATTTGTAATATAAAATCTTTTTTTTTTTTAAATATAGAAGAAAAGTATTTAATATCACAGCAGTATGAATGCCTCAAAAATGTTGTCTTGCACTGTAACATTGTTATATTTTATTTTACAGGTGTCAAAGTGTCAGACAGCAGAAAAAATGGGAAGAAAGAAAATACAAATTTCTCGTATTCTGGACCAGAGGAACAGACAGGTGGGCCATTTCATTTATTTACCCTAACCTTTTTTAATACAGTAGGTTTGCCTCAGTCATTTTTGCACAGGTTCATCTTAAGGCCTGTTTGGGCATGCTGTAAATACATGCCCATTAGAGCCTCATGTTTAGTGTAAAGAGAGTGCAGGAGATGCAGCAAAACATGGCCTAAAATTGTCATACTATATAGACAAGGTGGAGAGTTCAGTAACTGGACGCACAACAACACACATACAATGTGACAGTTGTACTGATTTGTACATAACAATGTGTTTTATGGATTTGGCAGCAAGGACATACAGTAGCATCAGGGGCTAATGTGTGTAGAATAATTTCTTAATACTGAATAAGAGACAGTAGTCGGTCATGTAATCATATGTTACCTTTTACAATAATTGCAGTATTCATGCTTCATTTTCTTACTTGCATAAGGAGGGCCAAATTGGAACCAAATAGGTGTAAATTTAGTTTGCCGTAATATAAGAAAAAAAATTTAAAGATATTTTTTGGGCATTCTCAGCCTTTATTTTTGACAGGACAGCTGAAGATATGAAAGGGGAGAGAGGGGGGAAATGACATGCTGCAAAGGGCCGCAGGCAGGAGTTGCGCCCTGGGCCGCCGAGGAGTAAACCTCTATATATAGGCGCCCGCTCTACCAAGTGAACTATCCAGGCGCCTCAGTTTGCCGTATATTTAAGAAAATCTGAAAGATCTAACTGTAAAAATTAGATTTCGTTCAGTGCCAAAAGGTTAGTAACGGCACGTATGCTCTTTCACACTGAACAGAATGGACTGAGCACTCTAACAGAGCAACATGGCCGCAGGACATATGGTTTGAAGCCTAAAAAGAAGATTTATTCAACAGTACACTAGAGGAAGTTATTTTTTCTTTTTTTTTTATCAGTTTGATGAAAGATGAATCTGACAGTGTGATGTTGACTTCAACTTACAGCCAGAAGTTACATACATTTTCACCACAGACGGAGGTAATGTCAGTGCGATACTGCAATGTGGCAGATATGTTCACATCATGCTCGTAACCTATTAATATGTTAATCAGTATCAGTATGTATGAAAAAAACACACACATCAAACACACATACAAGATGACAAGAAGAAAAACCTGTGCTCAGAGTGCTGGCAAATATGATTTGTTTCTCATATCTGATCTTTGGGATTGAATGTTTTTTGGTGATAAGGTTTGTTTTCTTATCAGAACTGAGTGAGTCGGGAGGATAGACAGTGTTGTATGCTGTACAGATTGTACAGTCTTCTGAGACAAACTTGTGATTTAGGCTTCATATAAAAAACATATACCTGACTGTCAACACTGTAGGTATTTGCAAGTGATCAGTTTGGATTTGTGTGTTTTGCTTTTCCATTTAAAAAAGTTTTTCTCAATCCTACCTTTAGCAGTATTATTTTTAAACAGCAATAATCATTAATCTGATAACACAAAATGTTAATCTAATCTAATCAAAGATAGCCAAAATAAAAGTTTTTTTTTTTCTGATAAAACACACTTTGGGTCTATTTATTCAAATTATTAATTCCTGTAGAAATATTTGAGTTCACAATGAAACATTTTCACATTTTCTAGACTTTAGCGGGTGTGGATCAGTGGTAGAGTGGTCATCTGCCAATCGGAAGTTTGGTGGTTCGATCCCTGACTCTGGTCCCATGTCGAAGTGACCTTGAGCAAGACTCTGAACCCCGAGTTGCCATCGGAGTGTGAATGTGTGTGAGTGTTCATCTGATGAGCAGTTGGCAGCTTGTACGGCAGCCTCGGCCACAGTGTATGAATGGGTGTGAATGGTGAATGGTTCCTGTGCTATGTAAAAGCGCTTTGAGTAGTTGTTATGACTAGAAAAGCGCTATATAAGAACAGTCCATTTAAGTTTACATTAGACTTTTAGATTGATATAAATACATAATGTACATATATGTGTACATATATATTCTTCTGTGTGTTTTTTAGGTGACTTTCACCAAGCGTAAGTTTGGTTTGATGAAGAAGGCGTACGAGCTGAGCGTGCTGTGTGACTGTGAGATCGCCCTCATCATCTTCAACAGCACCAACCGTCTGTTCCAGTACGCCAGCACAGACATGGACAAAGTGTTGCTGAAGTACACAGAGTACAGCGAGCCACACGAGAGTCGCACCAACACGGACATACTGGAGGTACGGTCTATGGAAGGAAATGACAGAAGCAAATAGTCAAATGTTTCAGGAAGCATTAACATGAAATTCAGGGTTGCAAACTTTAACAAAAAATAATGCAGAGGGTTATATTTTGATAGAAAACCCTTCATATGTTGCTTTTCCCAAGCTTCATGCTATCATTGTGGGTCATTTTCCACGTGTGCTTTCTGTTCTGTATCAGACTCTGCGTAGGAAAGGCCTCAATCTCGACGGCTCTGAGCTGGACAGTGAGGAGAGCATGCAGGTGGCAGCGGACAAATATCCTCATAGCGAGGGCATGGATCTCTCTTTGGCTCGCCAACGCTTTTATGTCAGTCCACACACACACACACACACACACATGCACACACACGCCGAGCTGTGTTTAAATGTGGATTCTCCTAATTCTCCTAATTTTAATGAATTGAAACAGCTTGAAATGACTGAAATGTCCAGAGACATAATATGATATTGACACTTTCTGACTGTTTCTAAACTTTAATTCTTATGCTGTTATTATACATGAATTGTTATTCTTCAGGCTCCATCGCTCCACTCACCGGACGCCCAGTTCCTGGTGTCTGCAGGCTGTGAGAACGGCTTTCCCAACTCCTCCGGACCCAACGTGGCGTCCCACAGACCTCCAGGCTTTAAATCTCTGAGCTCCAGACCTGGCTCTTCCAGCCCTGCTGCACAACACGCACACACTGCGTTCATGTCTCCACACTCAGGTGAGCAGAAGTGGCTCTTATACTGTATGAAACATTACCCGAATCATTTTATTTACAGAGATTTGCAGGACATTTCACATGTCAGTTCAAGACCAGCAGATGACAAGGGGACAGAACATACTATGGAGAGTTACCTATACATACCCTTATATGTATATGTGTGTGTATTACTGTATACTATGTGCCATAATTGCAGCCAGAAATGACCCTTATTATGAGAAACAGCAGTTAATTTTAATAGTGAACCAAACTAACACATTACCCCAATGTGTTTCTTGTACTTTACACACATTTACAGTACCATCATTTGACTTAGATTGCAAAATGAAATGTGCATATTTAGAAATATGACACTCACTATGACAAAATGACTGCTGGAATTAAACTTGAAATATAATCGCATCAAAGACTTTAGCAGTTCACAACATGTCTTTTTAAAAATTGACAATGTTTGACAGAAAATTACCATTTGTTGAGCAATGAACGTTTGTCTGCCTTGAATAGATTTAGCAAGATTAAATGATTTAACACTTAGTCTTGCTAAATTTTTGCTCCAAAATGCATGTGCAGCTGGCTGTGAACTCACAGGAAGTGTGTGTTCGTGCATGTGTGTGCACACTAATCCACACATGCAGTTGGTGTGTTTTGTGAAACTGTCCCTCTACCAGTGTGGCAGCGGTTCTGTGGTTTCTGTGCAGAATCTATCACACCTGCCAGTCATGTCAGCCCCTTTTTTTACATACACTATTTGGGTGCACTATGATGTCATTAATAGACACTGTTCACTGACAGTAATGTTTTAGATGTAAAATTCATCGTTTTCCAATAAATGACGGGTATTTGCGATAAGATCAAAATGGATTTTGTCAGATCATCAACACACTTATGTATTACACACATAAAATATATTACACATTTGAACTGATAAACTAGCGCTGCACACTGTCCTTAAAGGTCAGACATCAACTCAAAGGAAAAGAAGAAGTTCATTTTTATCACACTTTTATCACACTTTATCACATGTATCACAGAGAATAAACTATCCCTGTGTGAGTGAAACAAGGTCACATCTCTTTTCACTTCCTGCTCCTTTATTTCGCTGTGTAGGTATCGGCTACTCCGTGTTCTCCCACGGCAACCTGAATCGAGCTCTGGAGATGAAAAGCCCTCCTCCTCTGAACCTGGGCAGCGAGAACCTGAGAGGAGAGGCTGCTCACCAGGCCATGGGGGCCACACGTGCTAACCACAACTCTGCTGTAAGTTACTATTCAGTGTGAGCTGCATTTAAATGTATCAGAGTCACACTTCTTACACATATGATATACATATTTTATGTATGCAATGATGTCACTCTATGTCACTACAACTACAACTAGGGCTGGGTACCAAATTCAAATCTGAACGTTTTAGGCACCGACAAAATTTGCCTCTAAAGTATCCAGTATCAAAAAATGCCATTCAGTGCCAAAGTTCAATCCCTAAGGAGTAAATCTCATCAGCGCCAGTGAGCCAATCAGCATGCAGCATGCTTCTACCAAGATCTAATAATAATAATGCTGCTGATTGGCTGTCTAACGTTACACGCAGTAGTGGAAGAAGTATTCAGATCCTCTACTTAGGTAAAAGTACTAATGCCACACTGTAAAAATACTCTGTTATAAGTAAAAGTCCTGCATTGAAAAGTAAAAGTACTCAATGGAGAAAAATCCTCACGTCTTAGAAACTGGAAACGATCAAACAGTTCTGTCCATCAATGAAGTGTTTAATGATCCAATCATTTCAGCTGGACTTGTAGGGTGTTATATTGTTTGGTAGTTTCATTTATAATAAAACATAATATTTTATAAACTCCATGTGTTTTATGTGCAGAAATCTTAAATTGTAAAGTAACTAAAGCTGTCAGATTAATGTAGTGGAGTCAAAAGTACAATATTTCTCTCTGAAATGTGGTGGCGTAGAAGTAAAAAGTGGCATGAAAAGAAAAGACTCTAGTAAAGTATAAGTATCTCAAAATTGTACCTACACTGTAAACCCCAATCCATCCGTGACACAAAATGTTAATGTTACGTCCACACAAACGTTCAGAATTGTCAAAACAACATAAAAACTTTATGTTCATTTGACACAAAAAGTCATCTCATGTGAGGTTGACATAATCTTTTTATGTTAAGTTAACATTTTTAGAGTTTTAAGTTCATTCTACTGAAATGTATAACGTCAACATCACTTAATTAGTTCAAGGCCAATTAACAACACATATACTGTGCACTTAGCATATATTTTGATAGTTAAGTAAACCTAAAAAATGGATGTTAAAATATGTACCCAATGTTTTTATGTTCATATGAACTTGAGTATGTCCTTAGTTACTTTCCACCACTGGTTACAATTTGTAGAGAAACCTATGTTACACAGTAGGAGCTGAAAAACAAATTAAAAGATTTCTATCGTAATGTGGTATGTTGTCATTTATTTTTTCTTTTATAAAATTGGTATTGCAAAAAGTATTGTTTAGGAACAGGTAATGAAGTAATGGTATCAGTACCAGAAATGTTTGACCAGTACCCAGCTCTCACTACAACGGGTTGACTGATTTCTCCTTCCCTGCTCCTCAGCGGGGTGTCTTGTACCAGGGCCTGCACAGCACCAGCTCCATGGTAGCCATGGGCAAGGCCGGGCTGCTGGGTCACAGTTTGGGAGGCTACGGCCTCCCCTCTCCTGGAGCCTCTGGTACGTCTGCCTTGTCTCCTCTATTCAACCGTGGTTGTTAGGATTGGTTCCACTCTCATGTCTGTCGGTTAAAAATCAGGCTACAACGACTGTAAACAGCACATGTATGAAAACAACAAGTTGTGGTTATTCACTTTGCAGTGGTGTGACCTCGACTGGTTGCCTGGCAACGTCACAGGGATGTCAACATTTCAGGAAGTTACTACACCTGTCCAAATAAAATAAAATAAAATAAAATAAATAGTCCCGCACATAACTCCCTATCATATGGATTAAACAAATAAGAGATTTAGAGATTTAGAGCCAGGAGAGCTGTTCCCCCCTTAATCCTCCTGTCTTAATGCTAAGCTATAAGCTAAGCTAACCGGCTGCTGGCTGTAGCTTCATGCTTACAGTACATACATGATAGTAGTGTCAATCTTCTTATCTAACTCCTAAAATGCTGAACTTTCGTCTTATTGTGAAGATAATCTGATTCTGTTTTAATAAAATCCATCTGTGTGTCCTCTTTGTTCATCTTTTAATTATATATATATATATATGTTTCTTTTCAGAGTACAGCCCACCTGGTTTTTATCACTCTGTTAGTCTACAACGAGGGACAATGCACCCCTGGCAGCCAGCACATCTGCCCCAGGAGCCCCATGGGCCTCATATAAACCCAGGGTAAGGATATGTATTGTGTAATATGGAGGCTCTGTGAGGATAAAGTATGGAATCACTGCAGAAAGTTGTATCTGCACACTGTTCTTGGCTCTGGCAAGGATATATTCACTCTTGCTGTGTGTCCATTTGATCAGTCAGATCTTCATCAGGAGCAAAACAGCACTGACAAACATCACGTTTTACATACATGTCTCAATGTGATGGCAATCTTCAGCCCAAGGCAACCTTATATGTATATGTAAATTCTAGAGTCTAGACCTATTCTATCTGTAAAGTGTCTTGAGATAACTCTTATGAATTATGAATTGATACTATAAATAAAAATTAAATTGAATTGAATATGTGTAGAACCCAATAAAGTACGCATTGACAACAGCTATCAGCATCTGGAATGCAAAATAATATGATTAACAGTAAGAAAGGGAGCAAGGGAACGGAAAAAAAGAAAATGTGGAAAAATAACTATTTAATCAAAAGAAATAAAGTGAAAAAGAAATTATACAAAATAATGAGAAAATACAGTGAAATAAGAAAATAAAAATAATGAAACAAATATTATTTTGAAACGAAAATGATATAAAATGATATATAATTATTATTAATTAAAATATGATAAAATTAATTACAAAGAAATATAATTAAAGTTAAGGGAAAATGAAGTAAAAACAAAGAAAACGAGAGAAAAGAATTAATAATAATAATAATAATAATAATAATAATAATAATACATACATACATACATACATACAAAAAATGAAATAAAATGATTAGATGTGTAAAGATTGTGTTTAGTTGTAAAGGTGAACTGCGGTTTGAGCCGTTATTTTCAAAAAATATGGAATCACAAATTCTTGTGTGTTCTTGGGTAACAGCTGGTTCCTCTACTGGATTTTACTTAATGTTGATTATATGGAAGAAAGTGTTGTGACTCTTTAATCCATAATGCCACATTTTCACTTAATATTTTCATTGATTTTAACTACATCAAACTGTCATCAAGCTGCACCTGGTACACCTAAGACATAATTAGAGAACTGAGGTTCTTTAAACTCCGACATTTCTTCTGCCTTGTTGTTTCCAGGATGTCCAGTGGGGGGTGCTCCTTCCCCTCTCAGTCTTGCTCCTCAGCTTCTCCACATGTTCCCTCCCTCAACCTCAGCATCAAATTGGAGCGGAACTCTCCTGAGCACATGCCCTCGCCCACCTCCCCTGCTCTACACCACCTCCGGCAGCACTCTCCAATGAGCCACCCAGATTCGGCCCGCCGGACTCCCCCAGAAGCCCGTCCAGCCAAACCCGGGTACCTACAAGACGAAGAGGACGGAGGGCCGCCGCTCAGGCAGTTAGAGATAAGTGATGGGTGGCAGAGATAGACGGCTGCTGCAGTCTAACACACACCATCTCCCATTCAATCAGCTATCTATCTTCTATCAAAACCGGTCCTCTCTGTCTCCCACACACACACACACACACACACACACACACACACACACACACACAGAAGTAAGATGGGGTCAATTTGTCCCCATCATCTCAGAGAGGAATGCCTGTCTTTGTTGCCTCACACGGAGCTGGTTTCTCCTGGGCGATGGAGAATGATCTCTGCATCACTTGATCGATCCCTTGAGGAGACAGATGCATACAGACATTTGATTTTTGTTTGGTTTGGTTAAGGTTTCTGTGTGGAGTTAATGTGAATCAAAAATACAATTTTACCATTTTTTGGTGACTTTGTTGACGTTACCTACGGCAGCACATCGGGACCAGCTGAATTTCTCCGAAGCTGTAAAACCGTCCAAGTACATAGTTGAGTCTTCAGTGTTTCACTGAGGTTTGGTGTGAAAATTGGGAAATAGCTGTAAAATGACACTCACTGTCTTGATAAAAAAATTTACAGTGAAAAGCAGATGGAAAATGACTGATCACACCAGCCAGAAGAAACCACTTAGCCTCTGTGTACAGTAGACCTTTACACCTTATGTCCCTCCTGTTATATAGGCTTTAATGTTTTGGCCTTTAGCCCAAAATCACTGACACGGTCTACCCACATAAAACCAGTCACTGGCGCTTTGGCCTTTTTTTTTTAAACACACTGAGATATTTTAAAGGATGAGATCAGATTTCTTTCGAGTCTGTGTTAAAACAATTCTTACATGGCCATAATGCACACTGAAATAGTTTACTGAAATTGCTCCTACTGTCCATACCGGAAGGGAAAAGATACTTCCATAATGATGTTCTAATATAAGAAATGGGGGACAGAATCTACACTCTTTATTCTTCAAAGCACGCTGAAGGAGGGTTTGGCTACTCCACATAGCATTCTGGGATGGGAGGAAGGCCTGCTCTGGGTTATGGGCGTTTCTTTGAACCAGTCAGAATCGTCATGGCCGACACTCCACATAGAGCCGCTGTAAAATAGTTGAGAAGCAAGAGAAAACTCAGATTGGACAGATAGTACAGCTAGCTGGGTCAATTTACCATGCAGCAATCTGAGAAGCAGTCAATAATAGTCCTCATTAATTCAGCGAAATTTAAAATTCCATCACAAAGAAAGTGGAAGGAAATGGAAAATCCATGCATCTGGGGGAATTTCCTCCTGCACGGGAGCAATCCTGGAAGTAGAGCATCAAGGAGATGGACTAAAAATCCGGCTAACAGGAGGCTCCAGTAGTCTGAATAAGACAAAACAAGACATTTTCGCACAGTGTTTCATTGCATTGGTGGAGGGACAGTCAAGTCAATTTATTTGTTGAGCACAATGTCATACAGAAGCAAGTCAAAGTTACAGAGTAACACACACAGGGAGTGTTGTACTAAAATACTGTAACTTTGCAAGATGTCCACTTGATTTGTCTCAGAGTGCTGAAGCCCCACAAAAGCTCCAGATTCAGTTAACTGTGAATTATGTCCCTCGTCACTTACTGTACATTAAAATCACATTAGGAATCTCTGTTTAAATGCACATATGGAAGTGTGGGTATTGTTTTAAGACAGACTTAAAAATAAAAAAAATTTACAATTCTGGGCGTCAGTGCCTCTCAGGGACTTGGATGATGTTTTCTTTGAGAAGTTTAAAAATGGCTTATTTCTATGTTTGTTTGTAAGACTGTAGCTGTGGATATGCTAAGCTTAAGTTGTATTATTCCTCCAAAAATTGCTGGTTTCATATTTTTACTTTACCCCATCAACACAGTTATGGCATTCTACTTTAACTAAAGACCAAAAGTGCATAAATATTGCCCCTATGCATTGCAATCAAAAGCTGCAACAGCCAAAGACATTATATGTTTGTCTACATTGGGTCTAATTTGATTTAAGTAATATAAAAATGGTTTCCATATTTCTTTTTAATGAAGGGCTTAAATTAGTAACTGCATATTGCAGAAATGATTGAGCCTTAATGCCATCAATGTCTTATAACGTTTAGAAATATATGAAACACTGTGTAATGAATGAGTCTAAATATTCATAAGATAGGCTATTTAATAAAACAAAGACACAAATTAATTTATTATTGAGGAATGTCTGGTTTTCATTATATCTGTAAATGTACCTTGCACTGTATTTTTGTGCACTGGATTTATGTGTGTTTTCATTTTGCATATTCAATTTTTGTTTGTTGTGTGCAAATGATAATATACTCGGAATTTAGGTTTGGATGAATTTCCCCTTGTTGTCCACAAGGAGTCATCTTATGTCACAAAATTTGGATTTGAAGGAGAGAGTGCAACGCAGGGAAGACCCAGGCTGAACTGATTAATCACCGATCATCACTGATTGGTGATTAATTAATAATCTGATGGATTTCTTTGACAATACACAGGTCCAGTTGTTCGCCCTGAAGACATGCAACAAATGCGTGCGTGGCAAGCCCTGTAGAGGTTCTTGGTGCAGGTCTTCAAGTCAGGTGCTGCTGTGGAATTAGCTCTTTTTATTTTTTATGCCATCATGTGGATTACTGTAGTATCAGCATGAAGAACCAAATGATCAGTATTCTGATGTTTTTGGGTTGAGTTTTTACATGTTTGCTGAATGCTTTACTAACAGAACAAAGACGGATTTGTCGTGATTCCTTTTAAATAAAAACGGTTTGATATGTACCTTTGGCTTGCCCTGCTGTTTTTTATTATTCTACAAAGAGAATTTACTTCATGTATATTACATCTGAAGACAGATAAAATGCTGTCCGCTGTGGCTAGCAAGCTTTCATGTGTCTTGAAGATTGATTGATTTAGTCTTATTCACCTCTGTTCCATTTTTTGAACACACACACACTCCCTCATTATCATGGCTGCTCACCATGTAGCCACCAAACAAGAGGAACAAGAATAGACCACTTTAAAGGCCCGGGAACCTTTATGTCTTCAAATAAAAATACATCTGGCACAAAAAGGTTCATTTCCACAGCTGGTTGTCTCACAGCAACTATGCCACAACGTTTTCTTATGCTAGCGCTGTGAGGCCACCTCTGTCGTCTCTCCTTCCTAAATGAAAAGAGCCTCTCACTGGGGTCATGTCTGGTCTGCTCCCCTGAGACTAGGCTGGCCTTGTCTGTAGGGCATGTCTGGGTCCTGAACACACATACACACGTCCTGGTTTCTATAGCAACCACAGCCAGCCATGGCTTCCTGACTATGGCCCGATGCAGACCACGGCTCAGACGCAGGGGGCCTGAGGCCTCCAGCACAGATGCACATAATGAATGTGATTATATAGATATGTTAACCTTGTCACCTTCCAGTTCATGAGGCCTGACAGACCTGTCACAGAGCTCAACATAAACTTACAAAGCTCAAATTGTTCACCTCGATTAAAGGTTTCTAACAATAACAGAAATATTTTCCATGGAATTGTTCTTTAAAAAATGTAATACTATTGATACAGAACATCTCAATGCTCAATCTTAAAACAGCCATAATATATGGGATGTCAGATTGGTAATTGATACCCTCCCAAATTTCTTCACTTGGCTTTGCCTCCAGTGAAGTCTGTCCCAGTGCACATGTAGTGGAAAATTACTAACCCAGTTAAAGATCCCATGACATGGTGCTCTTTGGATGCGTTTATATAGACCTTAGTGGTCCCCTAATGCCATATCTGAAGTCTCTTTTATATAGACCTTAGTGGTCCCTAATACTGTATCTGAAGTCTCTTTTATATAGACCGTAGTGGTCCCTAATACTGTATCTGAAGTCTCTTTTATATAGACCTTAGTGGTCCCCTAATGCCATATCTGAAGTCTCTTTTATATAGACCTTAGTGGTCCCCTAATACCATATCTGAAGTCTCTTTTATATAGACCTTAGTGGTCCCCTAATGCCATATCTGAAGTCTCTTTTATATAGACCTTAGTGGTCCCCTAATACTGTATCTGAAGTCTCTTTTATATAGACCTTAGTGGTCCCCTAATACCATATATGAAGTCTCTTTTATATAGACCTTAGTGGTCCCCTAATACTGTATCTGAAGTCTCTTTTATATAGACCTTAGTGGTCCCCTAATACTGTATCTGAAGTCTCTTTTATATAGACCTTAGTGGTCCCCTAATACTGTATCTGAAGTCTCATTTATATAGACCTTAGTGGTCCCCTAATGCCATATCTGAAGTCTCTTTTATATAGACCTTAGTGGTCCCCTAATACTGCATCTGAAGTCTCTTTTATATAGACCTTAGTGGTCCCCTAATACTGCACCTAATACTGCATCTGAAGTCTCTTTTATATAGACCTTAGTGGTCCCCTAATACTGCATCTGAAGTCTCTTTTACATAGACCTTAGTGGTCCCCTAATGCCATATCTGAAGTCTCTTTTATATAGACCTTAGTGGTCCCCTAATACTGTATCTGAAGTCTCTTTTATATAGACCTTAGTGGTCCCCTAATACTGTATCTGAAGTCTCTTTTATATAGACCTTAGTGGTCCCCTAATGCCATATCTGAAGTCTCTTTTATATAGACCTTAGTGGTCCCCTAATACTGCATCTGAAGTCTCTTTTATATAGACCTTAGTGGTCCCCTAATACTGCACCTAATACTGCATCTGAAGTCTCTTTTATATAGACCTTAGTGGTCCCCTAATACTGCATCTGAAGTCTCTTTTACATAGACCTTAGTGGTCCCCTAATGCCATATCTGAAGTCTCTTTTATATAGACCTTAGTGGTCCCCTAATACTGTATCTGAAGTCTCTTTTATATAGACCTTAGTGGTCCCCTAATACTGTATCTGAAGTCTCTTTTATATAGACCTTAGTGGTCCCCTAATGCCATATCTGAAGTCTCTTTTATATAGACCTTAGTGGTCCCCTAATGCCATATCTGAAGTCTCTTTTATATAGACCTTAGTGGTCCCCTAATACTGTATCTGAAGTCTCTTTTATATAGACCTTAGTGGTCCCCTAATGCCATATCTGAAGTCTCTTTTATATAGACCTTAGTGGTCCCCTAATGCCATATCTGAAGTCTCTTTTATATAGACCTTAGTGGTCCCCTAATACTGTATCTGAAGTCTCTTTATATAGACCTTAGTGGTCCCTAATACTGTATCTGAAGTCTCTTTTTATATAGACCTTAGTGGTCCCTAATACTGTATCTGAAGTCTCTTTTATATAGACCTTAGTGGTCCCTAATACTGTATCTGAAGTCTCTTTTATATAGACCTTAGTGGTCCCTAATACTGTATCTGAAGTCTCTTTTATATAGACCTTAGTGGTCCCCTAATACTGTATCTGAAGTCTCATTTATATAGACCTTAGTGGTCCCCTAATGCCATATCTGAAGTCTCTTTTATATAGACCTTAGTGGTCCCCTAATACTGCATCTGAAGTCTCTTTTATATAGACCTTAGTGGTCCCCTAATACTGCATCTGAAGTCTCTTTTATATAGACCTTAGTGGTCCCCTAATACTGTATCTGAAGTCTCTTTTATATAGACCTTAGTGGTCCCTAATACTGCATCTGAAGTCTCTTTTACATAGACCTTAGTGGTCCCCTAATGCCATATCTGAAGTCTCTTTTATATAGACCTTAGTGGTCCCCTAATACTGTATCTGAAGTCTCTTTTATATAGACCTTAGTGGTCCCCTAATGCCATATCTGAAGTCTCTTTTATATAGACCTTAGTGGTCCCCTAATGCCATATCTGAAGTCTCTTTTATATAGACCTTAGTGGTCCCCTAATACTGTATCTGAAGTCTCTTTTATATAGACCTTAGTGGTCCCCTAATGCCATATCTGAAGTCTCTTTTATATAGACCTTAGTGGTCCCCTAATGCCATATCTGAAGTCTCTTTTATATAGACCTTAGTGGTCCCCTAATGCCATATCTGAAGTCTCTTTTATATAGACCTTAGTGGTCCCCTAATACTGTATCTGAAGTCTCTTTTATATAGACCTTAGTGGTCCCCTAATACTGTATCTGAAGTCTCTTTTATATAGACCTTAGTGGTCCCCTAATGCCATATCTGAAGTCTCTTTTATATAGACCTTAGTGGTCCCCTAATGCCATATCTGAAGTCTCTTTTATATAGACCTTAGTGGTCCCCTAATACTGTATCTGAAGTCTCTTTTATATAGACCTTAGTGGTCCCCTAATACTGTATCTGAAGTCTCTTTTATATAGACCTTAGTGGTCCCTAATACTGTATCTGAAGTCTCTTTTATATAGACCTTAGTGGTCCCTAATACTGTATCTGAAGTCTCTTTTATATAGACCTTAGTGGTCCCTAATACTGTATCTGAAGTCTCTTTTATATAGACCTTAGTGGTCCCCTAATACTGTATCTGAAGTCTCATTTATATAGACCTTAGTGGTCCCCTAATGCCATATCTGAAGTCTCTTTTATATAGACCTTAGTGGTCCCCTAATACTGCATCTGAAGTCTCTTTTATATAGACCTTAGTGGTCCCCTAATACTGCATCTGAAGTCTCTTTTATATAGACCTTAGTGGTCCCTAATACTGTATCTGAAGTCTCTTTTATATAGACCTTAGTGGTCCCTAATACTGCATCTGAAGTCTCTTTTACATAGACCTTAGTGGTCCCCTAATGCCATATCTGAAGTCTCTTTTATATAGACCTTAGTGGTCCCCTAATACTGTATCTGAAGTCTCTTTTATATAGACCTTAGTGGTCCCCTAATACTGTATCTGAAGTCTCTTTTATATAGACCTTAGTGGTCCCCTAATGCCATATCTGAAGTCTCTTT